>ML800481.1:55639-73880 GCA_009831015.1 Picea engelmannii | reverse complement strand
TTGACGATACCCTCGTCACCCAACCACAGGCCGAAGCCTCCCTCCGAGCACCTTAACCTTGACCTGAGAATTCCTCCGGAAGCAAACCCTAGGCTAGATAGCCAAACAAAGAGTAGCGCATCAATCCTCAAGGATAGCGCATCACAAAAGACTGATCAGATGTTCCAAACCCTAGCCAAGAGATATCCAAGCCAATACTGAAATTAGTTGTTGTTGCAGCTGCACCTGCAACCCTCCTCCAAACCTGCGCACCAGACTACAACTGCAGTGCGCACCAACTGCAGAACTGCAATTCTGAGATGCTGTCAAATTAGAACTGGTGCCCTGTATTTATAGTAATCATGCCAGTTTGCTGGGGCCGACTTCTCCTTCTGGGTATGTGTCTGTTCAATATATTATTATTAATTCTGGCCGACTTCTTCTCTTGGAGGCTAATAGCCTAATATAAATTATCTTCTTGAGCCGACAAGGCTTCTAGGGTTATTAGCCAACTCATTAGGGTTTCTCTTGCTTCCCAGAGTCTTCTATTCTCGTCAGGTTCACACGTGGGGGTAAATACCTTCCGCAACTACCATAATATTAACAGGGAGGACATACATTGGCTAGCCTAGAGGGTCAAGACTTAGATTCCCCCCTCCTCATTGATCCTCATCTTCTTGATTCGAGGCTATCCCAAGCCACATTATCCACCATAGAAAACCAATGAACCTATGTGCGAGAGAACAAAGATCCCACCCATAGAAAGCTATGAATAGCCCACTAGTTGCAACCTCTAAAAGTCTTGGGAAACTACTTCTTAGTCAGAATAGATGGGAGAGATCAACCTATGGGCTCTTGAGAAGCAATCAGACAGAATAGAAAAAGACCCTCGATTACCCCACATGCCCTAGAAAATTGGTGCAAAATCCTTGGAGAAAAAGGTAGACTGCAACCACAAGACCTCCTAACTATACATAGCAGAGTAGACACTAGAAACCCAGTCACCGAAGAACCCAACAGGAAAATCAAAATGACATAGAAGCAAATGAAAATCAAGAGAGAGTTAAATACAACCAAGAGAGTAAGGATGGAAACTTCTCTTACTAGCCAACATAGTCGATTCAAAGGAGGGAATGGTTGTGTGAACCTGGGATACACAACCAACCATACAGAGCTCATCCTCCACCCAAAGCCATCATTTCCCAAGCCAACAATAGTCTAATTTCCTTACTACCTCTCAAGAATCTGATGCCAGAGTCGTCATTTAATCGAACCATTATACCCTTTGTACTCATCTCCACCACCTCCATTTTTGGCCTGAAATTGGGTAAGAATAATTTTGGATTGATGTAATTGTTGATATCATATGTTAACATTACGCAATCCAGTTACACTAGGGGTATTCAAGGGTGTTGAATCTATTTATGCATTAAAAATAACAATTTCATCGACCTAAAATTGCAATTTAAGCAAAGATTGCATGGTCAAATTTCGGTGATGGCAAATCGGAAAAAGTTAAAATCATAGAACATTTAGTCTTGTTCTAATAAAGATACATATAAGCTAGCTCCAAGGGTTAGCTCAATTAGTTGAACCATTTGCTCAAGGCGTGTTGTTGATGGGGAGGTCATAGGTCACAAGCTCAAATCTGGTTGAGTCCATTGAAGTTACTAACCACTATTGTGGTTGGTGGTTGAATTGCCCTCCATTTGAATATTTCTAGTAAAATATTCTTAACCCAAATCTTGTAAACATTCATAAATTTGTGTGTTTTTTTGTATCCCTTGTTACATGCACTCATTGCACAAAATTGAGGTGCACTTTATAATCCAATATGGACGAGATGTGTAAATTAACATAATGTTGATAAACTTAAATCAAAGAAAAGTTGAGGTCAATGTAGAAGTGAAAAAATAATAGGCATCCATAATAATAAATATTAAAATGCCACCATAATAATAATAATGAATATAAAAAAATTCCACCATAATAATTAAAAAGAATATAAAGAAAAGTTGACCATAATAATAATAATATTTTTTTCCAAGGAAAACCTTGTGGGGAAACCTAATGGATGTTTCCCCTAGTAAACATGTTAGCATAGATAAGTGTGCCTAACCTAAGGAATTCAAACTATGCACCTACTTGCACAGAGCTAGACAAATGCCCAACAACAATGATGACAACCCATAGGCTAATCTGTGTGTGTGTGTGTGTGGCCCATAATGACAAAATGAACTAGTGTAAATCCATCTTAATCATAGACTTTTAAGCATAATAAGTTTGTGCCTTAGTTTTTTTGTTATCCCTCGATACTTAATAGATTAAGGGTTAAGATGGATCTACGCTAATAAAAGTCAATGGGTCACCACCCTATCACTTGAATTATACAATGCATCTCATTTCTCTTCCAATGCAATTACTCTTATATTTATTTAACTTGAAATATATATTAAAAAGGAAATTAGGAAAACCCATGATTAGAAAGTCTTAAGTGTTTAAAATCCTAAACCACTAACACGCATAACATGACATGCGTTTGAGGATAACAGTAATAATACCAACATTGGAGGATGGAGGAGGAGGAACCTGTTGACTTCTCGCATATTACTTTCAAGGCAATTTGCAATAACTACATCTTCCCGGCTTAGAGAGGGAAGGATCAAAGTGGACATATGAATCTTAATGGTGTTTACTACAACAATCCAAAAGAGGGCCCAATTTTGTGCCCTAAGTAGATAACCCTAGGAGGGAAGCCACAAGACCACACAAGAGTTCTAACCCAAGGCCATGGGAGGGGGGTGTTATTAATCCTTTAAGATATAGTTCAAAAAACTTTAGACAATATTACTTTGTATTTAATTCAATGATATCATCCTTGAACCTAGATATGTCCATTTGAAAGGATTGATTTCAAGTACTGGATAAAAGGCAATTTGTGGGTACTGAGTATGAGATTTCAAGGTTCTGTGCAGAAGAAAGAAAATTTATCATGGCAATAACTAGGATTTTGAACCCTCCCATCTCCTAGATTATGGATAATCATGAGTTGAAAGGGCCTAATGGATATGGTGGAAAGTCATGGTTTTACCATCATGGAGATATGCAATTGCAACCATCTTGTTTTCTTCAACTAAAGTCTTGGAAGGTTTTGGAAACTTCATTGACTCTAGAGATCAGGAAAACCTACTTGGTAGTGTTGATACAACTCAACGTCTCAAGGTTAACAAATATATTCTAATAAAAGGATTATCATTGGGTAAATCTACTCTTCTGCCCTATATTTAAAATGTTTCTTTTGTCATTGAAGAAAATCCTACACTTTTAAATGAGTACAAAGAGCCCTTGTGGAATAATACCCTCCAAATTCATAATGGGATCCCTAAAGATATAAGGGTTTCTAGTCAACAAGAAGTGTAAGAAAAATAGGATAGGTCTAATGTCTCCCTAGATGAGAGAATTAGGGAGAGTAGGAAATGGAGGAGATACATAGTTGTTAAATTAAAGGAATAAAGACTTAAAATAGTTCTAAACTCATAGGCTATAAAAGAGAAAACCCTAATGTATTTTGATATGGCCTTGATTGGGCATTTTTATGTAAGGAAGACAGGGGAGAAGGCTTTCATATAATGGATAAGAAAAACATGGAAAAAAATATTTAAGCTATTCTCCAAAAATCTTTGTAATGGTGAGGGGATACATCACTTTCTTATTCAAATCAAGGGTGAATAGGGATGAAATAGGCAAAGGAATCTGGTTCTAAGATAACTGTATCCTCTCATTGAGCTACTAGCAGCCAAGATTTGACCATTTAAGAGAGAAATCCAACCTAGCTATAATATGTGTCAAACTACCCTATCTCTCACTAGAAATGTGGCATGAGTAGGTTTTCAAGGTTATTGGGGATAGATTGGGTAGATTCATTGCAATGGATGAGAAAAATAGTAGAATGGGAAGTACTTCAATGGAAAATATATGGTGAAAATAAATATAAGAGACATCTTCCCATATGGGATAGACATAGAAGTAAGGGGGCTATAGTTTACACAAATCTCAAACCATGTAAATATTCCCTTCAAATGTGGGTGGTCTAAAACCTATGGTCACTTTGAACATGCTTGCTCCAAAAGATCAAAATAGGGTATCCTATATGACATGTGTTTAATGCATACACTCCTTAAGGAAGGTTGGAGAGGAGCCTCAACAACCTAAAATTCCAATGGTGTCTAATAGAAGGGAGGAGCTCAGATCCACTTTCCCAGTCAACTCAAAGAGGAAAACAATACATAAGTAAGGAGGGTTTTTAATGAAATGTATAATGTGGAGAAAGAGGGATATTCCCACATATATAGGGAGATTAGTGGGTTGCAATATGATCTTGATATGACACTAAAACACAAGTAGAATGGAAAAGAGGTGGTGGAGGGATCGTCTTTTTATCCCTATACATCACATGATCCACAATCATCATGGAGAGTAGCATTGGAGGGAAGGACGACAAAGGAGGTTACAATGGATATTGAGGATGGGGCCCTCTCTTGTGGATCTCAAGATGCAAGGTGTAGAAGAGAAGGATTTTGTGGAAGAGTAGTAAGAGGTCTCTCTCAACCCATGCAAATCTAGAAAAAGAAAAGGACAAAGTTGCATCAACAGATGAGATTAAAGAAATAATCACTTCATCAAATAAGGACTATGATGGGGATGCACAATCTCATCTCATTCCCAGCCAAAGGTACCATCTCATATCTAGAAGCAGGAGACAAGGAAGTAGTGTCATTAAAGTAGGAGGAAAGGGATTGAAACTTAACATTAGAACATCCCTTCCAAAATACCAAGTGAATAAATATTTAATGCAATTGGACAAGGAGCATGTAAAAGTGGAAGCTCACATGGGAAAGAAACAATATACGAAAGGGTCTATTAGAGTAGGGATTGCCTCGCAAAAGAAAAATAAATTATTTGTCTCTCAATCAACATTAGGGGTTTGGGAACACCCCTAAAACAACAGTCCCTAAAGAGGATGGTGTAAAAATACAACCCATACATGATTTTTATTCAAGAGGCAATGCTAAAAAGAGGATGTAGTAGCCACTCTACACACCTCACTTTAAGGATGGGAATTTATTGCAAGCGATGTTAGAGGAAGGTTCAAAAGTTTTACAATTAGTTGGAGACAGACTTGTAAGTTAAAAAATCATTTTTTCTTGCATTTTACTATCATGATGCCTACTCTATATGTGATGGATATGGATAGAGGTGCCAGTTTTTTGAATTTATATAGACCTTACCATAGTAGGAAGGAACATTGGTTAAAGGTGCTAAATATTGCTTCCATCGCTACTCAATTTGTGGGAATAAAATATCGGGGGAGGAGGGGAGACCTGATGCATTAACCAGGTCTTTGAATCATCTACTTGAAGCTATTAAACAAAAGCCTACATGGAAAAATAAGAGAATAGTGGGGAAACTATTGCTAAGAGGTTGGATTGATTCATAAGTTCAAATGGATTTTGGCAGACAAGGGGAGGTATAAGGTTCGGGTTGGTGTGGAGGGGACCTCTAACCACTTCCCCATATTACTCTATATTGAATAAAATGTGAAAATTACCTTCTCCCTTTAATTTTAATGCCAATTGGCTCTCAAAGGAATGGAGGACATATGATACGAACTATGGGGCTATGCCATGATTGCCTTACAAGACAATCTAAAAGGGATCAAAACAATCACAAAATAGTGGATCAAGGGACATAATGAACAATACAAGCTCGAGATGGAAAAGGTGGAATCTAGAGTTTAATTTTATATGAAGAACTAAAGAGGGGTAGGGTACCTCAATAAGGAATGAAATATATGGAGAAGCTTGAAGGTGAAAGGAACAAACTTCTAGGGTGGGAGGAGGATTTCTAGAGGCAAAAGAGTTGAGCCATTTGGCTTAAATAAGGGCGATGAAAATTCTAAGTACTCCCATTGGTTTTCTCAAGTTGGGAAGGATCTCAACACAATAAGGGAGGTTTAGGAGAAGCAAGGGATATACACACATGTTTCAAAGGCACTGCAAAGAAAACCATTACACATAATTGATATTTGTCATGATCCAAGCAAGGAAAAATTAAGTGAGATTATGCCAATTACTTCCAAATTCAATAGACCAGTCAATAATGAACAAAAGGAAGACCTTTTACCCCACATTGAGGAAGAATAATTAAAGGAATTGTTGGCATCTTTCCAACAATACAAGGCTCCATGGTCAAGTGGATGGCCTATATAAATTTTCAAGAATTTCTAAGGTAGTGGGTGTTGAGGAAAATATATGAATTTATCTTACTCAAGCATTTTTTAATCTTGCTTGGCTAAGGCAAGATAGTCGAGAATATCACTCTATGTTTATAGCCTCAAAAAGTGTTTCCCAATCCACAAGTATTAACTACAGGGGCTTAGGCTGATTTTTTTAAATAAAAGATTATTGCAAAATATAACATTTTTATGTAATTTTATGAATATAACAGATTGCAAAAGTAAATGTGGAGATCAAAAGCAAAAATACCAAGTCATAGATTAACACAAACGAGACAGAGTAGAAATCACTTTATTTCATTCCAAGAAATCAAAAGTATCCTTCTCTTACAAAAATCTCTGTGAGGGCATGGACCAAGGTCAAACTTAGAAATCCCTGATGAAAACCATACAAAAGGACTCTGACAAAAAGTAAAAACTGAACTTTAAAATCTGGATCAGCTTGCCACAGACTGTTGCCCACTTGACTATGCACAATATCCTTTATCAATTATGAAACTCAATTCATAAACAAACAAGTCTACACATACTATCAAAGATAGATCAACACCTTTGAAACAAGCATCTGAATGATATGATTCAACCTTGAACCTTGTTGTCTACAATAGGACCCTGCTGTCAAAAAGAGAATTAGGCCTTTAATGAATTGAAGAATGAATGAAAACTGAACTATCTCAATAAAACTCAAGAGCAAACCTTAGTATGCTTTCTCCTTCTATTCTCCCCCTTGTTCTTCCTTCTCATTTGACTTTTATGCATTCCAAATTAGTTGAAGTAGTTCAACTACCTCATTTAGTTAAGTTAACTAAAACTTAACTAATCTTTAGTTTAGGGGAAGAAATAATAATGATAATAGTAATAATAATAATTAAGGGTCTTTTTATTAAATAATAACTAGTAGGTGGGACCCCTTGTGACTCCCTTTTATTTCTTAACAAAATAAACATAATTAGACAATCAATCATACACATGCCTCCTCGTGGCTCCCATAATTTTTTTCACAATTTGAAATTTAAATATCAGAGATATTTCAAATTATATCCAAACATGTAAATATACACAATATCCAAAAATAGTTTGTTGTCCAAAACTTTCAGCAGTCCATTGTCCTCAACAAATCAATTATAAACACATAATCAAAAACCATATTTGCCACTTTGAGAGGCAATTCTTACTGTGTTGTTGTTATCCCCTTTGGACTTCCCTGAATCAGCCTTAGGTTGGGTGGAACCTTGAGGCTTGATCTCACTAATGACATGGGAGCAATCATCCCCCAAGTGCATACGGGAAGACACTGACTTGGCTGAGTCACTTGAAGGAGAGGAGGGAGCAGCAACGACTTTACCTTTATCACACAGATGGTGATCCTCGGTTTTGAGTCTTTTTTTTGCATGGGAGGACTATACAGGTGAGTGTGCAGGGGAAATCTGAACATTTGGGTTAACAGGTGGAGGAGGAGGAGGTAATGACAAGTTTTGCCAGCCATGATGTTGGGAGACTGTTGGGTGGATAATCTCCTGCCATCCATCATTCTCGGGAACTTCAGGTTGCAAAGATACATGGGGAGGCATAGGGATACCAGGAACATTTTGGGGTTGGAAGGGAGGCCTCTCTGGTCTAGGCTGGACCATCCTTTGTCCAATCCAATTGAAAAATCCAGCTTAAAAGAGATGGTTTAACTCTTGACGATCGACATCGAAATGGATTGTGAATCTTGGCCTTCTAGGCCCTCTGTTCCAGTTTCCTCTGCCCCTATTGTTTCAGCCATGACTTCCTCTGTTGAAGAAGCTCATCTTGTATGTAGCAAGTATCAACAACTAGCTCTTAACAGACCATACATAACATTCTCTTAATATGAAACAAAGTTTGGCTCAACAATTAACATCAGACCCATGCAATCTAATCCATAAAATTTATTTAATAATTGTCAAATGAGCAGGGGGTGAAATAGGGTTCATGGGATATTTGGGGGGATTGCAATGAGAGAAAAAGTGATATCATGATAGGGAGTAAGAACACGATTACTGCTTGACAATTCATCAAATAACTGATTGTGCAACAATACCAAAACATATCAGCTTCCATCTATCTCTTTGTCATTGTTTATCATTGTCACACAGAGTTTTGATTTAATTTTAGTGAACAGGGCATCCAAAATGAATTTGGGATCGTGAGGGGATTTATAATGAGTGAAAAGGTGAGAAAATGAGAGGGAATTATACCGATATTGTTCATAAAATAAATTAAATCAATCAACTATCATAACTCTGTTTTAAATTCAATCCAAAAAACATCCACTTCCAAGACCAAAATATTTAACTGTTCCTCAATTGCATACAAATTGCTTGATGTCTTCAATAACAATTTAATTTCCTAGAAATCTTCAATCTATACCAATCTGTACATTCTATATAATGATTATGCAAACATTTCCAATTCGATAGTACTGCATGCTCTAATGTTGATCTCTTCTTTTAAAAACAACCATAATATGCACAGTGATTCCATTTTCTATATCCAATATCCATCCCTGACAATCAAATAATAATAGACCCAGGATTAACAATCAATAATCAATTGTCATCAACAAAATTGAGCCTGATTTAACCAGACATAGGTTCCTTTTTAAATCTGGACATAACCAAAGAACGTTTAATGAATCTATCATACACACAAGTCTTCGACAATGTAATTGACATAATCTCGATTTGACAACAACATTCAACCCAAAATGTGTAGCCTCGAGCTTGATATCCATGTGCATTAGTATGTATAGACTTCCTTTTAAAACAATCATAATATGCACGGTGATTCCCATAAGATGTATGAAGAGAACAAAACCATATTGAGACACATGTATCCCTTTTAAACTTTGAAAAAATCATGATCGTGCTTGGTGAAACAATCACTCACACATGTGTCTTCGAGACTTTAAATGTAATCATGATCATGCTAGGATTTAACACAATAATAAAGACCATAATCGACTATAAGGAAATCTCTCGGGCTATAGGTAACCATACTTTTCTTCTTGTTCAAACAAATTCATCACAGAGAGGAAACATAGAGATTCGACCAAGAGATGGTCTTTGAAGTGAGAGAGACCATGCCTTTAAAATTTACACAATCATTAAACCGATAACCCAAAATCTTAACAAACCCCAGAAGGTGCCCTAGGAAGGTAGAAGCAAGTCAGACTCCAAGTCAGGATCTTTAGAATTTAAATGCAAAGAGGTAACGAAAGTTTGTCTGACTTTAAAAAAAAGTATAGAGAGCTCATAACCTTTTACATCCTCAAGAATTTACCACCGAGAACCAACCACAGGTAACGAATATAATCTTGGAAGAACCGAGAGCCATGCTCTTTTAAAACACCACCGTCTTTCAAGTTATAACCCCAAGATCTTGACAGAATCCTACGAGAATGCTCGAGTGGAAACAAGGCAATTCGAGCTCAACAACCCAAGCACACATAGATGCCTCTAAAACTTTATTGTAGAGAGGAAACGAGGGTTAATTTAAATAATGAAGGATACTCAAAAACACAGAGAGACCATGTCTTTTTCCAACACCTGGAAGGTTGATAAATTTTGAAAAACAATTGACACTGAGGCTTCACAACATAACAAACGGTCATTATAGCAGACATGAGAGGAGCGTGTGTTAAAAAATCTCATGAAAAGAATGTCAGAGTGCAACTTGTATCCATTCGATACATACACAGGCCTCTATTAAACACTCTAGACAAAAAAAGATTAGATTGTGGAAAGTTTCCGGTGAAATGCCAGTAAATAACAAGCCATACAAACAATAGCTCGGGGCTTAGCCAAAAAGAACCACACCACTGTCATCAGTTGCATTGCAACTTGGATAAAGAATAACAACAATGACCGAGAGGGAAAGAGGGTTGACAACAACTGATACACATAATGGTGGTTAAAACCCCTCAACAATAAAACTCAGAGCTCGTTGCACCACTGTTACCATTTTTCACAAAGAATCATCATAAAAACCCAAGCTGACTGAGTCAATAACCAATGTGTAGACTTTACAATAAAAAACACCCATTACTTTGCTTAAAAATGCCAACATTTCGCAATAATCATAGAGAACCCATAACACAATATTGACACTCGGTCGAAAACTCAAGAAAACACAGAACCGATGCAATCTTGAGCCACCAATTGATTCATAACATAGGGAGTCCATCATGGATGGAAAGCAAAGAGCCATACCAGTGTAAAATCGCTTCAATGAAGAGTTGGCTCGAGTTTTCCCTTTAGAAACCTGAAATTGCAGAGCTTCCACAACCAATAGAGAAACAATGCAATTATGCTAAGGTGACATGCTCAAGGAAGGTTTGGAGTGACGTGCAGTAAATGCACGTCGCTTCCTCACCTGGCCATATTCAATTCTACGTACAACCAGTCCATCAACAATTAAATTCAACCATATAACCAATGCATAATTTCAATGCCATATCTATTCTATAGATCTGATGATATATCCATTGTATAGTGCGCTACCCAAACATGTCACCACCATATGTTAACATTACCATATGTGCCTCCATATAACTCTTTTAATAAAAATTGCATAATCATTTAACCCAAACACATAGTAAGGTAGCTAGGTCAACCATATCATAAGGTTTATATATAGTCTTTTGCCATAGATTTAGAACTTATCCATAGTTTTTCCTTTTGTTTTGATCAAGCTCTCATTTTATTATCTTTTACATAAAACATATATGGATTAGTAATCAATGTTATAACATAACATAACATAGCACCTGTAAACAACATAATCCTCATACCCATGGCACTGCCTTGTATCACAAGTAAATATCAACAACATTTAGCAACAATACATCAACCACCCATTTGTCATATCAAATGAAACTAAGACTACATCATCAAATGCATAGGACTATGTAGCAACATCATAACAATGACAACATATAAGTGTAACATGTCTATCTTTGCGCCTTTGGTCTATAAGGGGGTCCCACCTACTAGTTAAATATTATTATCATAATAAATAATAGTGCTTAGCAATCCTTTGTGGGTAGAATTCATCGTTGCAATTTGAATCGTCAACAAACTGGCGACTCTACAAGGAAACCTATTTCCAACAGATTAAGAACTCAAAATGTCTGGTTTTGCAGACCATGTAAACATCAGATCAAGAAGATATACATCAGAATGATTATGCAACAGGGGGAAGTGAGTGGATTTAAGGGAAAAATGACTGGGATTTTGGGAATAACTCAAGGAAAGTGTTAAGTATGAGGGGGTTTATCCTGTAAGCATAATCATTCGATTAATCATAGTAAAGTGTTATTGACTTCAAGGAGAATTTTTTTATGATATGCTCTTTTGAATCTTGGAGCGGATGGAAGAAAAGGAAAGCAGAAGAGGGATAAAACCAAATATAATATATAACAACAATTGAAGCAGATAACAATTTCAATGATGTTTTCAAGGGGAACATCATGACAGCTGTGTAACCTGATTGTTATTTATTAACAATACCTTGCAGAATAGTGTCGATGTGGCAAAACTGATCCAACATTTTATTTTGACCAGAAATGAAGTCAAATAAAAGAAACAAAATAGCAAGAAATGTCATAGCAGAAATGAAACAGTTGAATTGAAATAAGCAAAAATGAAATAACAAAATGTAAAGCAAATAAAACAACTAATATACAAAAAACATTCCATACAACATTAAACTTTCATGTTGGTTCCACATAGTGTTTTAAGTGGGAATCGTTAGTGTTATAGGAAAACAATCGCTCTTGTAAGTCCTTTAGGATGTAAGAATTTGCGCCCAAGACAAAAGCGATCTTAAAAGGACCCAGCCATAATTTTTGGAACTTTGAATGCCTTCCTCTATCGGCATGAGCTGAATCTCACAACAATACCTTCTCATTAACCTTAAATTTGACATCTCTGACACTTTTGTTGAAATATCTATTAACAGTGATGTCTTCTCTTTATATTATCCAAGGCAATCATCCTTTGCTCCTCTAAAGCCAAAAGTGCATTCATTATTTGAGAAACATCAGAAGAATTTAATTCTTCAACCTGTAGCATTAACCTTAGAGAGGAGTGTTCCAACTCAGTCGGCAGAATGAATTCTTGACCATAAATAAGCTGGAAAGGAGTGCAACCAGTGCTTACCTTGGTGGTAGTGCGATCTGCCCAAAGGGCGTAAGTGAGGAGAGTGTGCCATTGACGAGGCTTATCTTCAATGAGCCTCTTGATAATTCTAACCAGATTCTTGTTGGTAGACTCGACCTGCCTATTATCTTGGGGATAGTAAGTTGATGAGGTAAAATTTTTAACCCCCAATTTAGCCAAAAACTAGGTTAGCTTAGCAGAAATAAAGGCGGGACCATTGTCTGTAATAATTTCGAAAGGAAGACCAAATCTGGAAAAAATATTAGTCTCAAGGAAAGAAATCACCTACTCATCCTGTGAATGCTTAAGCGAGACAACTTGTCCATTTCGTAAAATAGTTTGTGCCTGTCAAGATAAAAACTTGCCCTGCTGAAGATGGAGGATTAATAGGACCAATAAATTCCAAACCCCATTTTGAAAAAGAAAAGTCGGGGAGGACAGGGTGTAAAGGCATAGCAGAAAGACGTTCTTTCCCAACAAACTTCTGGCACTTGTCACAAGATTTTGAAAAATCATAAGAATCACGAAAGATTGAAGGCCAATAGTACCCTTTCTTGATAATCTTAAAAGTAGTGGTTTTAGCAGAAAAGTGACCTCCTACATGAATAACAAAATTTGAAGATCCATGAGTCTCTTGCAACAATTTATGTGCTTCCTCATTGTTCACACAACAAAGTAACATACCATCGACAGATCTCCTAAAAAATAAGTCTCCTATAATGATGTATCTAGAAGATTCGAGACAGATCCTTCTTCTTTGATGGGTATATAAGTTATCTAGACATCTTTGATTTTGCAAGTAATAAACCAGATCTTTATACCAAGGATGTTCAGCCACCGAAAGGATTTGATTGTCAATGTAAAACAGTGTTGATAGAGAGCTATCTTGTTAATCAATTTCTTCACTTATTTCAACATGCTGAGCTAAGTGAAGGGCTAAGTCACGTCCCTTGATCATTTTAGAAGTCCTGATGGTTAGATCATGCTCCTGAATCTTGGCAATTCAATGTGAAATCTTTCCTGGAAGATAAGTCTATGAGAGTAAAAACTTGACAACAGGTAAATGGACTTTTACCAATGTATGCTTACCTAAGATAAAGTGGCGAAATTCTTCAACAACTTTAACAAGAGCGAAAGCATGCTTTTCAATAAAAGAATATTTAAACTCATCATCTGATAAGCTTTGACTCATGTAAGCCACTGGTTTTCCATTACCTTGGTCATCACATTGCATGAGGATAACAAAAACTGCTTCCTCCGTGGCATTAATATATATCATAAATTCTTTCTCAAAATCCGGCTTTGCCAAAACCAGTGCGGAACTGATTGCCTTCTTGATCCCTTCGAAATCATTTTCGACATCATTTGTCCAAGAAAAGGAGTGATCTTTCTTAATAAGATTATGAATTGGCTTGACCATTTCAACAAAATCAGGAACAAACCTACGGACAAAGTTAATAACACCCATAAAGGCTTGAACCTCCTTTTTGGAAGTAGGAGCAAGAAGATTTAAGATAGCAACAATCCTTTCGGGATCTATGCTTATTCCTGAATCAGAGACAATGTGCCCAAGGATCTTACCTTTGGTAACGCCGAAAATAGACTTAGAAGGATTTAAAGAAATGCCAAATTTCCTGCATCGCATGAGAATCTTTCTAAGATGACCGAAATGATCTGATCAGTTTTTAGAATACACAGTTAAGTCATCAAGATAAATCTAAATAATTTTGCCGATCAAATAGTCAAAAGCTATTTGCATAGCTCTTTGAAAAGTGGCACCTGCATTAGATAATCCAAAAGGCATACGTTCATAAGCGAAAGTGCCCCAACGTGTAATAAAAGTGGTTTTATATGTATCTGTCCTTTTTACCTTGATTTGATTGTAACCAAAAAAACAGTCAAGTAATGACATCATCTGTGACCCTACAACTTGCAGCAAAATCATTTCCATATTAGGGAGAGGAAAATGGCTTTAATACTGGCCCTATTAAATGCGCAAAAATCAACGTATAATCTAATATGACATGTTGCTTTCCGAATGGGAGCCAAATTAGAAACCCACTCAGAATACTTAACAGGGAAAACTATCCTAGCCTTTAAGAGTTTTTCCAACTCCTTTCGAATAGTTGCTTCCAATGTAGGGTTAATGGGTATTTGTTTTTTCCTAACCGGTTTTATGCCCTCCTTGATAGGAATGACATGTTGTATAGGAGCATGATCAAAACCACGAAGATCCTCATAAGACCAAGCAAAAACATCTTGAAATTCACCAAGCAACTTAGTGAACTTCATTTTTTCTTCATCAGAACATTGGGCACCTATTTTAACATTCTTTGGACACTCGGGTGTTCCAATGTTCAAGGAAATGGTTTCACCCACTTTCCTTTTCGACTCCTCTTCTTTATGTTTTTCTTTGTTTCCTACATCACTTGATGAAAATGAACTTTCTAGAGGAGTCAAGCCCTTAGGAATTTTGTTATCTTCCATTGATATAATTTCCTTAGGCTTATAAGGTTCATTTTGAATGAAATCACAGATACTCTCATCACTAGGGAAGACCTTCCATGACTCTACATTGTCAGGGATATGTGGACAATACAAAGATTGAAAGGTGCAATCAGGTCTTTGTGGCAGAAGTTGTCGAGTAGGAGAGGTTGTAAAAACAACTAACCTGTCGACCATTGAGTTCAATTCCCTTTTAACATGAGTGATGTTGAAAGATAGCAAGTTCGAGATAAGTGCCCAAACCATTTGGGTGTAACATTTAATAAATTTTTGCTAGGAGAATATATCTTAAGTACAAGGTTTACAACAAGTTCGGAATCCCCAAAAATTGTAAGGTGACCACAACCTAGATTATAGGCATTTTCAATGCCTAGCAATAACGCTTCAAATCCAGTGACGTTCTTTGTGCAAGCAAACTCTAACCTATAGGAAAATTTATGAATTTTACCCACAGGAGAGTACAAGATAATACCAACTATGTTTCCTTCATTGGATCATGAACCATCAAAGTGCATATGCCACATCCCATCATGTATGTCGATTTGTTCCAAGGTAGTGTTGTCCTCATCTGCAAATATGGAATACACTCCTGGGTCCTCCTCGATATAATCCACATTAGGTCGTGGGACACTTTCTATATAAGGTGAAATCCTTCCCTCCCTTAGGACTATGATGTTTTTACCATTGCGAGGAATGGATAAGTGTGTCCCGTCGAGTGAGAGGTATCCACCTGTCAAAGCTTGCCAATCTCTTCCTAAGATGATTGAGTAATTACTCACTGGCATATTGATTACCTGAATATTAAGGGTTGTCCTTATTTCAGGATGTGCGCACAAAACCAAGGTCACGTCCTTGATTTCACCTATGGTCATTTATTGTAAACTATTATAAGAGAGCATGCTTCTAACATTTTCATTTGTACAAGACAAGCCTGGATCTTCCATAATAATCTTCGACATTACACTTGGGCCCGAACTGTCGTCAATGAGACAACAATGGGCTATTTTGTCCATAATCTTTACATAAATAAAAAACGAGGGGTTTTTTTACAGGGTGTCTAAAGTTATGTACACCTACTTTATTTACAGTTGAATCCTCTTCATCTACCTCTTCAAAGAGGTTGGCTACAATGGAATCTTTTACTTCCATGAAATTTTTCAGATGCTTTTGTTACTCAGGGACGACAACCATGTCCATGAGGGTAGCATCAACTTTAATATTGGCCAATTGATTGAGAATGTTGTATTTGGAAGAGGGAAGAGGGGAGGTAGTTCCTTGACTATTAGGAGCCTTAGAAACCTTAACAATAGCAGCTGGTGAAGATGAGCTTGGGCTAGAAGAAGTGCGAGGAGGATCGTATTTACCTTTCAGAGCATAGGATTTATTCCTAGTATTTATGATCATAACATCCTCTGGCTCTGCAAAATCTAGAACAACGATAGTAGTTTCAGGCCTTTTACCAAATATTTTATCTCTAGCACTCTTCTTTACCTCACACATACTTTCCTCATGGTGTTCCTCACAAAAGTTACACCAACTACGAGGCATGATGACTTTAGGTTGAAAGTTATTTTCATTAGGATTCTTAAAGGGTGGTGAAGAAGAAGATGAGGCCCCAGGGGTAAGTGAGGGGACATTTCCTTTCCACTCATACGCTATCATTTTATTATTCATGTCTTGTACAAGCTGTAAGAGGGTAGACATATTCGTCTATTTAACTAAGTCTCCCTTAGGAAGACTTATTCTTTCAAGCTGTTCTTCATACTCTAAACAAGTATGCAAAGCAGAACCAAGGTTATCAATGGACTTTTCCTCAAGCCTATGATGGTAGGGGGAAGGTAGAACATTATAATAATGCATGAAAGCGGCTTGGTTCTAAGGGCGAATGAGGTCAAGAATTTGGTTATATAATTTGGTGAAATGCAAGTTGAAAGACTTGATAGTTTCATCGTCTTTATAAGCAATGTTATTGTACTCCTGTAACTGCTAGGCTGAGCTTTTGGACTGCCCATTGGTAGACTTGAACCAATAGACTAACTCCTCCCAAGTGTAAATAATCTTAGGAGGAAGGTCAAAGAAATCAACCGCGGCTTTCCCTTCAGGGGAATTGACAAATAAGTGCATACAAGTGTCGTTATCATTAGCTCCTATGTTATGACAAGCATTAGAAAATTCCACCAAGTGTTCATTCGTAGTGACCATGTTATTCCATGAAAACCTAGGGAGATGCTCTTTGAATTTAGGAAGTGGACGAGTAACAGGTGCTAGGTTAAGAGGAGAGGAAACATGCCACAGAGTAGTTGTAGCATATTCTTCAAACTGAAAAAGCCCATACTTTTAAATGAATTTAGCGGGGTTTGTAGTAGATTGGACAGGGACTTGATGACTATAGAAGCTACCAATCACTGACGATGTTGAAGTCTGAGATGAAGAAGCACCTCCAGTGCCACCAGAGCCACCACTACATGCCATCTTGTGAACAATAGGTAAGGGAGAGAAAGACGAAATGGCAGAATCAGACAAAGTTCTCCTTAAAGTACTTTGTTGGACTGTCAAAACAATGTTTCTTCTTTTTATTTCAGCAATAGGATTGATCTCGGGTGATAAACCTCTTCTTCTCCTAGAGATGCGAGGGTTTAAGGACATAAAAAGAAGATCAAAACTGTAGGAAAAATAAAACTATGGTTGATTCCTAGGTTGTCTTTGCCTAGATTCCCAATGTTCTTGGACACTTATGTCTTGTTCAATCACTTCCCATGAGCGTTCAAGCTCAACTCGTGTATTAGAGGTCTCTAAGATGGTATTAAACAAGGTTAAAGCAATGTTGGTTTGATCTTTAAGATCGGGCTCAATATTGGGTTGCCTTGCAACAGGTACAATCATGAAGAAAAGAAACAATCAAAGGATCAAAAATATAAATATAAATATATTCAATGATAATAAAGCATACAATCAACCAGAGAGATATGGAAGATCTCCCCAGTATGGTCGCCAAAATAAATGTTGAGGAAAAGATATGAATTTATCTTACTCAAGCATTTTCGAATCTTGCTTGGCTAAGGCAAGATAGTCAGGAATATTACCCTATGTTTATAGCCTCAAAAAGTGTTTCCCAATCCACAAGTATTAACTACAAGGGCCGAGGCTGATTTTTTTTAAATAAAAGATTATTGCAAAATATAACATTTTTATGTAATTTTCTGAATATAACAGATTGCAAAAGTAAATGTGGAGATCAAAAGCAAAAATACCAAGTCATAGATTAACACAAATGAGA
>ML800481.1:23495-47736 GCA_009831015.1 Picea engelmannii | reverse complement strand
CGATAAGATGTTTTATCAATTGGAGGGCAATGGAGGGGGCTTATCCTATTATAGGGGATCATCTTGCATGGATTATAGGGAATGCACAATATGTTAGGTTGGGTTTAGAGCCATGTGTTGGAGGAAGGGATGTACAATGACTATCACAAGGCTTGATTAAACACTTTCACTCACACAAAATTTTCTTCATGGATGATGTTTATGTTAGGAATGTCAATGGGTGGTGGTCTATAGGTTGGAAAAGTGCATAGAATTTGGGATTAATGAATGGGTGGGTAGTTAAATGGATGCAATACATATTTTCCTTGATAATGACATCCATAAGGTTTCATGATTAAAATTTAACATGAATATTTTGTATGGGAAGCCAAAAAAAAGCTTATGTGGCCTTTACAAAGTTAGTTTGGGGTATAAGTTTTCTTTATCAATTCAAGGGTAGGTTCTTAGATAGTAGAAATGACACTTAATTTGGAGACTCAAAGCACCTTTAAAGGATAGATTATTATTATGGCTCATTTTTTCAATGGAGTCCGCACTTGTGATAAACTATAGAGAAGATATTGATAAGGCTTGGGCCGATACCACTTCCTATATAGAGAGCATCCAAAGATTGTCTTTCACATTTTCTTTTTCATGAATTTTTTCAAGGAAGTGTGGAAACTGTGAGGAGAGTCACTAGAGGAAAGGATAATCAATTGAGGAGGTCCATCAAAAGTGGTTAGAGGACAATGATACAAGAAGATCACGTCATTCACTACCATTTTTTTGTCCTTTGGGCCATTAAGTTGCCTAGAAATGTCTCAATGTTTTTGGACAAGTTCTCCACAACGGTGTGATATTTTACAATATCTAAGGTTCCTACAAGACTTATGGAAAAATCTTGAAGAGAAATAAATAAAGGGCGACAATTGAGGTAGAAATAGATAAATCCCAACCCTATGGGTTCCTTGATGTAGAAATCCAACATAATCCAAGTGAGAGTGGTGCAAAAGGTATTCTTCATCTACTATATTCTCAATGGATTTCTTATGAGTGTGGCTTGGGAAGACAAACACATACTAATGCAAAAGTGAAGGCAATTTTCATTCTCATGATGATAACTTTAAAGTTAGGCATCAATGATATCCATGTTTATGGGGATTCCAAGCTTAATATTTAATGGTTGAATGGTTATATGGAGTAGAGGAACCTTAGGTTACATGGGGATCTTCAACATGTCAGTGAATGGAAGTTGAGCTTCCAGCACATCGAATTACATCATATTTTCAAATACACAACAAAACAACATCTAGACTATCAAAATAGGTTTACGATAGATATTTATGATCTCTTATGAAGATCATATCTCGATATGGGGCCAAGGGAGTCCTCCCTCACAAGTTGCTTATTATGTAGTTATTTTCAAAACTTTGTAAATTAAATCATGATCATCCTATCTAGTTGGATCTTGATAGTTTTCTATCTTTACCTCCCTCCTTGATAGATTTCTTGACTATTATGAGCCATACAATATATCTTTGAGTTCTTTGATTTGAGATTTTGTTCACTCTATCATGCCATCACTATGGCTTGGACTACAAAATCTTATGTACATAAAATAATAAATAGATAGACTTAGCATGTATAATTATTAAGCATAGGTTATAAGTACAAAATATATTTAATTATTAAAAGGTACACTATGCAAATGAAATATTGTACACAATGGGTCACAATAGGCATATAAATGTCGTAATCCCTCTCTTTTGTAATCGTCATATCATTTTTTAACAAATATTTTTATACAATTATATAATGGAATATTTACATTATAGATTATGTTTATTACATTGGTTGATACGCCCAACTTGGACTAATATTATGGGGCACTCTTGCCTCACATTTGGCCACTTATTTTTAAGAGCTTCTTTGATCTCGACCTTTCGTCATGGCTCAACCTTTAGCCATTTTACCAATTTAAATTATCACAATTGGCCATATTACTTTCAAGAAGCACCGTGGAAAAATCTAATTAAAAAAAAATAATCCATTACAAATTGAAGAGAAAATCAAGAATATTATTGCGTCAAAACTTGTTAGAAATCATCCCAGTATTAAAAAAATCGCTTATGTAGACTTGATTAAAATTGTGGGTAGCTTAATTATAAGAGCATGAAGATCACATTCCTCAGAATCGTTGCTAGCAACAAAATTGTTGATGTTGCTTTGTGTGGTTGGAGTGAAGGAAATTGTTGGAACCAAGTCGCTCTTTTCCAAATTTACAGGCCTGTAGAAAGGATTTGCAAATACGAGTGTTGAAACCCATGATGAAATAGAGGCATTTCATTCTTTGAACCCCCAGAATAGAAACCCATCTCAATCTAGCAGATTTGCAAAATGATCAAAAGATATTATGCATCTAGAGTTCTCATCTCAAGAACCTCAAAGATCAATGCTCATTTCCGATGAATGCACCCTAGCTCATTTTCGATGAATGCACCCTGTTGTGCAAGTTTACTAAGCTATAGCCAAGTCCAAAGGTATTGGTGCTCTATGATCAAAGGTACAGTAAGAACTTTTGTTGTAGGTCGAGATTATTTCATTTTTACTTTTATTGACAAATCACAAAGGGATTTAATATTTCGCTCTGGCCCATATTTTATGGAATCTAGGGGAATGTTTCTTATCCCATGGTATCTAGATTTCAATCCATAAGATGAGATCTTTGCAACCTTAGTGTGGGTAAGACTTCCTTTTCTTCCCCTATTTTTTGGGGAAGAGAACTATCTTAGAGCCATTGGGAACAAATTGCCCAAATTCATTGATCGGACAGAGCCAAAAGGAAACATGTATTCCTATGCAAGAAAATGTGTGGAGGTGGACTTGGAGAAGGGACTTCCAGAGGTAGTACAAATCAAAATCGATGAGTGGAGCTTCTGTTGACCTCTCGATTACGAGAAAATTCCATTTAAGTGCCACATTTTTCATGATCATGGGCACTTCACCAAAAATTGTCCAAAATTGCAATAGACTCAATCGCCTCTAAAAGCAGAACCTGAGTTTAAAATGGTCACAAGCAAACGCAAAAAATCACAGTGTAAGGGGCCACCCCAACCAAGCAAACCCTCGGGAATTTTTCAAAATAATCAGTTCGGAGCCCTTGGAAATTTAGGTGACACAGAAATCCTAGAAGAACTTGGGAAGGACTGAGGAATACACCCTATCAAAGGTTCAAATCACTCTCTCGAGGAGCTAATGGTCAACCTAAAAGAAGACGAGAAGGAAGATGATTCAATAGAGGAGGAAGGGGATGTCCAAGATACCGAGGAGGATATTGGAGATGATGGCGAAGAGACAGAGGAGGAGGAAGAGGAAGTTGCAGAATTAAAAGTGGAAGAAAAAGCTTTGAGTCATGGGAATCTGATTCCAAAATTGCAGTCGCAATATGATCCTCCTAAATATTTTTCGTTTGTTAATGCTTTGAAAAACACGACACCAAATCTCTCCCCTCCTCTTATAAGGGGAAGGAGATCTAAAAAGTATCAGATAGCTCATGGAGCAAGAAAGAACATCAGCCAAGGAAGAGAGGCACCTGCACCTTATGGCTCATATTGGAAAATATGAGGGGATAGAGGAAGTCTCAGATAACAATGGTTTGTTTCTATGTAAACCTTTGAAATCAATTTGCCATAATCTATTTGTGTTCTCAGGGATTTGGCATTAGAAATAGGAAAGTTTATGTTGACACTTCCATCTGTGAAGGAAGGTTAAAGATCATTGACATATTTGCACTTCATAGCAAGATGCTCTTTATCCTTTTGAAACCCATGTACTTTCTTGTTGTTTCAACTCTGTTGCAACCTCTTTTCGAATACAAACCTAACCATTTTTGTTCAAAAAATTTATGGGTCATAAATTTCCAAACTAGTTATGGTCATAGCTATGAAAATTTCGTTTAGAGAAATAAAACCACATTATTTTCTGTATAGACCTATAAATATAGGCTATATATATGTATGCATATATAAAATAGGGCTTGAAATCCTTACAACAATATACTTGTTAAGAACTCAACGTGTCACTCGCAGGAATATAACATGGGTGGGGAGGATACCACTCCTCCTCTCAACCACTTGAGCTAGACCCAATTAACACATACACACACATATACATATATAGGCTTATACTTAAGTATAAGCCTTCACACACACACACACACACACACACACACACACACACACACACACAATGTGTGTGTGTAGGTTTGATTATGATGGTGGTGGTTAACATCCAATGAGACTAGATTTGGTTTATTAGACCTTAGAAAAGGTAAGGAATTACTTGGTTTGCTTTAGAATTTTATCTATGTGCTCGAAAATATTCAAGAGAAGCATTCCTAAATCATCATAATTTTGACGAGTTAAAAGGTTAGGAAGGTTGGTATTGTAACAAATATATTGAAATTGTAATCTAATATGGGTGTACTATGCAGGACATTCTAAGAAAAAGTGTTTTTTAGCTTCAACCCTCTTAGTGTCACAAAGATGACAAATTCTTTCAACCCACGATGTTTCAAGAACTATCCAACGCTCTGTTTCACTATGGAGCTTGTGATATTTTGTTCTTATTTTCGTAATGTTGATTTTCTTATTTACGTTAGTCAACATAGAGAGATACTTTCGATCTTCTAGATTAAGGTTGATCACCTCCTTATAGTATCTTGATTTTCTTTGATCCTTTAATTCTTTATCACACCACAATTTCTCCTTAAATTTAGATGTAATAATATTCTTGATATTATCATTATTTTTTAGAGTGACCTCTTCCTTGGTTCCCCAATGATTTATCCAAGACTTGGCATCTTTATGTCAACCCTGCTTGAGTCGTAGGTGGTTTTGACTGGATTTTGAAGTAATCTTAGGAGGCCTCTTGTTTTCCATGTTGTTTATCTTGTTCTTGTACATTAGGTACCCAATCATAGCCATGCTCTCAATAGGGGAAATATTCACTTCTATGAGGAGGATGGGATAGGGTGTATTGTCTTTAATTTTGAGATTATAATTTATAAAACACTTTTGGATTTGCTCTATCTTCCTCCATGATTCTCTAGAGATGTTGTAACCCCAAACTTCACAACCATATAAGATAATAGGAGTGACGAGAATATTATATACAAACTTACAAGGCTTATGTGTGTGTGTGTGTGTGTACACACACATATATGTATGTATGTATGTATTCTATGTGTATATATATAATGCACACACACACACATAACATGCCTAATGGTTAAGAACACGTGTTTCCTCCTAAGAGGTCACAAGTTCAAATCCATAGGGGGGTAGGGTATATATACCTTTGTAGACTTTACCAGTGAGATCGTTGGGCAAAGGGGCCCCCTTGTCCCACAAACAAGGGGGTCTCATACACCAATTTGGTGTCTGGCTTGGTCGTGACAGTAAAATTAGATTATTATTATTATATTTTCTGAGGAATGAAAGCTTGGGAAACCCTTGCGAAAGCAGGGTAAACTGCCAGCCTGATTATAGGCCTAACCCAGTAGAGACATCAAGTGAGGTCTAACAAACTCAACAATGGTTAGTCGGGGATTTGACCCCGAGACCTCTCGCTTAAGAACCACAACGCTCATCCACTTGAGGTAACCCATCGGAATTATATATATATATATATTCCTCAGAAAAAATTCTTTGTATTGATTTTTTAAACAAGAAATCAAATACACATTTGCTGACCTTTAGGATTTGATACCAAAACACCCCATATGACGGTGACCTATTGCTTCTTGCAGCCTTGCCTTAACATTACATCATGTTATCACATGGAATTGATTGGGTCAATTCAGCCTTAGGTTTTTTTATTTTTATCATTAGTGTTGTTTAGTTTTACTTTTGTCCTCTTCCTTATAGTCTTTTTAGGTTTTAGCACAAATAAAATTAGTGTTGATGTTGGCCCATTACCCTTGGTTATAGTTTTATCTTTATGATAAGATTAGACAAGCCATTATCCTTATGCTTCCACCACTACCCTGACATGTCACCACTTCCACGATGTACTAAAACCCCTCCACTTTGTCGCTCTACCCGTTAGAAGGTCAAATCAGGTTCTTTTATTGTACGATGCCATCTCATCAGACAATTCACAATGCATCTCAAGTACACTTTGCTTTCATCATCATAATTTCACTCATAATGCCTTGTCAACCAATCTCCTTGTTTTCAGCACTTATGTTTTTAAGGAAATAACCTGGGATTTCATCATTTAAAGATTTTCTAACTGTTTTTCCAAGATTTCAAATTACTCCTAGCTTGACGCTGCAAAAATTGGTGTTTTCAGAAAGGCGCTACGGAAATTGCTGTGAACTGGCTGGCGAAAATGAGTTGGAGGTTAGACCAGCTGCAGGTGGATTCGTTCAAGCTCAAGCATATCAGTTTTTAGCTCTCAGCCTCCAGGTACTCCATGAGAATTTTTAGCTTTGTTGAAGAACAATAAAACACCGTGCTTATCATTTCTTCTCCTAGGTGCTGCGAACTGGTGGTCCACGCTGCCAACTATCCCTCTTACCCCTGCTATCACAATTCTCAGCCAATTGCAGAGCTCTCAACCTATTTTACAAAAGCTTAAACAAACCTTGTTGTAAGGCCACCTTGCCTATCCCATATTTGGCTTTTGCTGCGAACTCTACTGTGAATCCCTTGTTTTGGCGCTACAAACTCTGTGCAACAACTTAGCACTGTTATTCACCTACCTCAGAACCTTTACCAGCTTGTTTTCATCAGATTTCCATTATAATTCAAGTCTATCTATTTTGGAAATTTAGAAAAGGACTTTTGTTGGTAAAGTTATAATGAATTTTGATAAAATGATGGTGAAGTATTGAACAAAATATTTTTGCAGCAAGCTTTCTCCTTGTAGCTCCATTTTCCTGTAGTCTTCTTTCATTTCCTGACTACCGACTTCCATTTCATAAGCCTAGAGGTCAAATAAGTTGAAAGATATTAAATCCTTAGATAGAACTAGCCTTTGAAAGAGATTATCCATCAGACCCTAAATCCTCTGTTTTTTGTTTTTCCTCTTGCATCACTCAAATTGTTGGTTTAGTTTTCTTCCTATAACATCAATTGATACTCCACAATAGAAGAAGGCTCACAAGGGTGGGGGAATTGTGAGGACTGAACCCTATGACATGCAGTTGTTTGCTGCTAAACCTCTAATCAGGGAGGTCTTCCAAAGATTGGGATGTTTTAATTTATGTTAGAAGATGCAGAGGGGGCACCCTGAGGTAGCTAGAGAATTTGCCTCGAATTTTGATGGAACCAAACTAAAGTTGGGACTCTTTAACTTGAATTATCTGAAGCAACCATAGCAGAAGCTACTGAAATACCAAATACCGGTGAAAGATGGTTTAAGGCCATGAATCTAAATGCAACCTTCTCCAAAGAATTCCTTAAACCAGAATGTTAGGGAGATAATCTATCAAAGGGAGTGCCCAGGAGCCACATGGTTGAAGGATTTGATAAGATGCTAAGGGTGATACAAATATATTTCACATGTGAGGGCAGGTTCAATATGATTTATCAATACCACATTGGACTTTTGCTGCGCTTCACATGCACAGATCTCATGAATCTCCCTTTCTATTTGTTTAGAAGCATTGGAAAAATGGCCGAAAGGGTCCAAGCTAAGTCCAAGGCAGTTGACTCAAGTGTTTTTCACTCACAAATGATTAAAATGCTTGTTATGGAGGAGTTTAAGAAGAAAAACATTGATTGGGAACAATTCATTACCTCTACACATTTGCAATTGAATGTTGCTCCTACTCCACAATCCAAAGTGCAAAGTCCTCTTCAGGTTGACAACATTGTACACATAGAGACAAGTAGGAAGAGGAAGAGAAAATAAATTGCTATAAATGATGAGGCTCCTAAGGAACAAGAAGAATAAGGGGGATCTCATTACTCTCCACAGAGGGAGTTTTCACCCAAACCAGCTCCAAAGTCAACATAAACTCCATCAACTAGAGCCACATGCATAAAAGGAAGGAGGTTACTCTGGGCCTCACCAACTATTGCAGTTGAAGATAGAGCTAGGAGGCCTTTCACCAGGTCATCAACAAAGAAGGAAAGTGTTGAAAAAGAAGACATAATAGAAGCCCCCACCAAGAGAAAGGGTAAAGGTAAAGTTGAAGATGTTGAAAAACATATTCAGGTCATAGACATAACCACTCCCCCAGAAAACCCTACCTTCAAAAGACTGAACAAACAACTTAAAGAAGCTAGATAGGAGATTGCTAGCTTGAAGGGAGAAGGGTTGGCTGAGAGAAAAAAGTTGAAGGATCTTATGGATATGTATCTTGAAACTATTGATAAAGGCAGGTTTATAGCAAAGAGATTTTTGCCCCTCCATAGGTAGCTTAAGAATTTATACAGAGAGAACAAGTATTTACAAGATCAGATCAGAAGACTTAAACTAGAGTTGCAATCTTTTAAGGAAGAACTTGCCCAAAGAAATTTGAATATGCTGGCCCAAGCTGCCACAAGGAGGAGTTCCAGGCTCAAGAAGTAATGGATGAAATATCTTAAGAAATTTCAGTTTTGGAAATGATTGCTCCTTGCTTTTTGAAGATTTTTGAGGAATTATGTTGCTTATAACTGAGTTTTTCACTCATACACTACATTATGAGGTTTCTACAGGAATACCTAACTCTGGAGGAAGTTTTTGGGTGTTTTGGGGCTTAAACTAGACTAATTGGGCAACTACAAAACAGTTCGCAGCGCTTGGCGCTGCGAACTAGTTTATATAGTCAAGTGCTGTGAACTCCGTTGCGAATTGGTTGATATAATCAACACTACATGATACGCTGCAAACTCTTATTTTGATGGTTTCAAGAGGATCAACGATCGCCAGATGGCTAGGGGAGCATGGTACAACTGTTTGGAGGTCAGTTTAAAGCTAGAGGATACTTGGCAAGAAAATGAATGCGTTCAAAGGACACCTCATTATGCAAGATTAAGGTGTTAGGATAGTTGCCAACATTATCCTTTTTTATAGAAGTTTGTTATTTCCAGTTTGTACAGGTGTAATTACCTTAATTTAAGATGGAAGAATCCTATGTTAGAGGATGAAACTCGCATTGTTTGCTATCTTTCCCTATCTAGGCTATAAAAGAAGCATTATAAGACATTTTGTAGGTTCGAATGGTTGATGTAAAAGACCCTTTTTGGTGATATGAATGTAACATAGCCTACTCTGGTTCGATGTATCACACTTGATGAAATTTTGTTTAATGGAAGTCAATTTTCTCTCTTTCCATCTTATCTCTCTCTCACTATGAAATTTTACTGTCATTGAATGATTCAAATGATGTTTTGTAGTTGTATTACAATGCAGGTTTGATTGCGATGATGTTATAACTTCTTAGAGTTTTTAGCTTGGATTTAAGAAGTTCTTGTATCTAAATATTTTCTCTCCTTTGTCTACTAGTAAATCCTGATGCTAGTGTTAGACTCACTTCATTTATCTTACTAAGTCTTCCTTCTATCACACTAATCCTCAAAACCCTGATCTAAGTTAAACAAGACCTCTTTTGTTAATGCATTTCATCTAGAATTTCCCGTGTTTTGACATTATTGAACTAATTTTTATCCATTTGACACCACATTTTAAGACTTATCTCACAAACCTATTGATGGATACCGAGCTTGAATTTTAGCAGTCAAAGTGTAACTTTCATTGCTAACACATCCTTATACAACCCTTTTGAACTGACAAAAACATTTTCACCATAATATCTAAAACATTCCAAAACATAAATTGAACTTTCCTTGGTTCTTATACAAGTTCACCACAAAAAATAAGACAAACTACCCATCAAATAAGAACTTTTTGCATGGCTACTGGAGGGATATTATCCTTAACTTCTTGTTCGATCAACACACCTTCTTGAACTATCAAGGTTTCTTTTGAAAGAGTATATGCCTTGTGATTGAACTCCCTATAAACATGGATAAACGAAATTTCATCAAAATCTCCTTTTAGCACATGAATTCTATCCATGATAGGCCTTAATAACATATTAGTGATGTTTCTTTTACCATTTTCCCAATCTAGTACAAGTTTAGAATCACCCAAAATCTAGATCATTTTCACCTTTTGTTCCAACATAGCTTTAAGCAAGATCTAGAATGCATAATTTTTTTCTCTATTGTTGGTGTTGAGCCCAACCCCATAATTTAGAGAAAAATCATGTGAACTTTTGAGAAAGAGAATGGCTCCCGCTCCACACTCACCTGGAGAACCCTAACATGCTCCATTAAAAAATCCCCAGGATATAAATCGATCTATATTATTGGCCCGAGGGATCCTTGGCAATGATTGTTTTTGGGGCTTCCTTCCTTCACCAAAAGATATTATGATCCGATGAGTGAGTCTTCCCAGATTTGCCTCCAATCCTTCAACGATCATCCTATTGCTTAATAGCCATATTTCCCAAATAACATAACATGGAAGAGCCTTAAAAGTACATACATTTCTATCAACAAAATAGGATTCAAAACATTATAACAAGGTTAATTTATCCCAATGGTTGTGTATATTGAAATGTTGAAACATTTCCTTCCAAATATCTTTGGTAAATGAATTGTGGACAAAAAGGTGATCCACTGATTCACTGCCATTCTTGCACAAGTAAGACCAACCAGTTCTAGTCCAACTTTTTTTTTTTGTACAATATCCCATGTTAATATTTTGTTTTCCAAGGCCATCCAAGTGAAGATCCTAACTTTTAAAAAACATGGTAATTTCCATGTTACCTTCCACCACCACTACCTTTCATATCCCACATTGTCACTAATTTGAGCTATGTAACCTCACTTCATTATAAGTATCCATGCTGTTGTATTCTTAGACCAAATTGGTTCATGATCCTATTTTAAAAGGCACATGGAACAATATTTAAGTGAGTTGATATATTGTGTCAATCCCACTGGCATCTTGGCTCGCAATCCCAAATCTATAACATATTTACAAACTTGTAACCCTACTCCATGAATCATTGTCTTTGAAGCTTCTGCCAAAGTTGTGATGTCTATGTTATGAAGGTGTAAAATTTGATGATCACCTACAAGAGATCAAAGAGATCTAGAAATATAATGAGTAGTAATACTCTTATCTATTTGCAAGAGAGAGAGAAAGGAGAGAGTAAGAAGAAGAAATTTTTTTACTGCACAACTAAATTATCATTAATTACTCAAAGAATGAAGAAGAGAAAACATATTACATGAGGCAATTTGAATTGCATGATTGAATGCATGAACCTACTTTGGCTTAAAGATAAAAAGCATAGAAAAACACTTTCTAAAGTCCTAAAAGCAGGGAAACGTAGAGAAAAACACTTTCACTAGCTCATAAAGCAGACCCCCCCTTAAATCTAGGGATAAAGCGCTCCTATGGTTCACTTGGTCAAAATTAGTCAAACTTTGACCATTAGAGTCATGAGACCAAGACATAAAGTACCTAGGTGAGAGATTAATGCTAAGGGAATGTAAAATATGCTCTAACACACCCCCATAAGCATAATTGGGTGAAAATAATGCAAACAAAATTGGGTCCTAGCCAAAATGATGAGATATTAGGTACCCAAGTACAAGAAAATCCTCATGAAGTGAGGAAAGAGGGAAAACCTCATGGGAACCCCCCCTCAAAAGAGGATGTTGACAAGAAGACTAGGAAGTCTCCTTTGAAGTCTCCACATGTCTAAGTGTCCTCACAAGTCTATAAACCACTATTCTATGAAGGACTTAGTGAATAAGTCTGCAACCTGATCCATCGATGGACAATATTGCAGTGCAATAACTCGATCATGTATGATCCCCTAAATGTAGTGTATGCATTTCTCTATGTGTTCGATCCTCTTCCTCTATACTGGATTTGTGGAAATATGAATAGAACTCTGATTGTTACACCATATGAGAATCAAACAATGGAACAATAGACCAAACTCTGAAGAATACCCTATAACCAAATAACATGTGTAGTTGCATTCACTACTCCCCTGTACTCTACCTCTGCAGATGATAAAGCAAGAGTTGTCTGCTTCTTACTTGACCGACATATAGGTCCTGAGAAAAAGTTGAAAACATAACCAAATGTGGACTTGTGATCAGTGCCATCGCCAGGCCAATCTGGATCTGTATAACCAACAATATCTAGTGTGCAACTTACAACATAGTGAATACCAAAATTAGGCGTACCCTTCACATACCGAAGAATTATCTTAGCAGGTTTCTAGTGTACTCATGAGATGCCTGGGTGTACCTATAAACTAATATGACTACATAAGAGAGGTCAAGTGGAGTATGAGTGAGATAGAGAAGACTTCGAACCAACTACTTGTGCCTAGTATGATCCACCAAAGGTGTAGTACCCCCATCCTAAAGCGTCACCCCATAAAGAAATGGTGATGTTGTCAGTTTACAATCTTTTGTCTAAAACCTGATAAGTAGATCCTGGGCATATTTGGACTGTGCCATCTTGCCATATTGATCCCTAAATCAGACTGGTTGATCTCAAGTTCAATAAAATATTGCAAAAATCCCATATATGTCATATTAAACCTGTCATGCAATGCAAACTTTGTTGAAGCAATGGATGACGATGAGATCCTTGTGATAAGTAAATCATCAGCATAAAGAATTATCAATAACAATGAGTCCATTTGTCTTAGCATATACACATTCATATTTGAATGGCATCGAGAGAATCCTTGTGACAACAAGAAGGAGTCCATCTTTGCATACCAGGCTTGGGGTGATTTCTTGAGGCCATACAAAGACTTCCTAAACCTACAAACAAGTGAATAATCCTAGACATATTCTTCTAGTTTCTCCATGTAGATATCCTCCTCAAATTCTCTTTTAATAAAGGCACTCTTCACTTCCATGTGGTGAACCTCCCAAAATCTTGTTGTTGTAATGGCTAGAACTAGTCTAATGGAGTCCATTTTTACAACTGGTGCAAAGGTGTCTGTGTAGTCAATCCCATGAACCTGTGAGAATCCCTTAGCTACAAGATGAGCTTTGTACTTGATAAAAATTCCATCTACTGCCATATTAGTCCGATATATCCATCTACTCTAAAAAATATTCCTACCCGGAGGAAGTGGAACCAACTTCCAAGTTTGATTTCGGATGAGGGAATCACATTCCTCATCCATAACATCATCTCAATAGGTGTTTCCTACAACCTCTGGATAAGACTAAGGATTTAATGTGAAGACCTAGTAATGAATGGGTAACAAAGGATTAACACCAGAGAGTGCTTGTGGAGCACCCTGAAACTAAGATCTAGTCCTCTATGTATCCATTGGACCACCCACTAAATATCCTTCTACATGTAGAGTCTATTGTGCCCAAACTGGTCTCGGTGCCAGATCTACAATGACATGCTCATCTAAGTCACTTGCTACCCCACAATCATCTCAATTTCATTTGAATCAGAAGTCTTTTCCGAATCTGAAAGGTCTACATCAACTAGAACTAGTGGATCTGCAATGGGTTCCTCCTGAAGTGCATGCATGGGGCCTTCTTCGAATTTAACACTTCTCTCATTGAAGAGTTTTTATGTAAGAGGGTTCAACAACCTATACCCCTTAAAACCTTTTGGATACCCAATAAATATAGACTCTTGACTTTGAGGTTCAAGAGCCTTTCACTTTTTTGTTGTATGTGTGCCCAAGCACAAGATCCAAAAACCTAAAAATGTGTGACTTTTGGTTTCTTTCCTAACCAATCCTTGAAAGGAGTGACTCCCTTCAAAGCTTTATGAGGAACTTGGTTCTGTATGTAGGCTTCACAATTAATAGATTCAATCCATAACTTTGGAGCAAGGGATTTGGACTTTAGCATGCAGTTGGCCATCTCCTTCAAAGATCTATTCTTCCACTCATCAAGTCCATTATGCCATGGATTATATGGAACTGTATGCTACAACTCAATACTTTCTTTTTCACAAAGATGTTGGACATCCTTGTTCACATACTCCCCCCCATTGTCTGTACGCAAGATCTTGATCCCCTTCCCTGACTGCTTTTTTACAAGTACTTTGAATTCTTTCAGATACTCAAACACTTCATATTTTTGCTTGAGGAAATACACCTAGTTGTACCTTGAAAAGGTCAACATATACTTTTCCCTTCTCATGGATGGGTGAGGGAATGGACCCACGATGTGATTGAGAACAAGCTCAAGGGGGGAAGAGGCCCTCCATGCATTCCCCTTCTCAAAATTTTCTTATGGATACTTAACAGGTATGCATCCTTGACAAACTCCATTATAAAATTTTATGTTTGACAAACCTTTCACCATAACTTGCTTGCTAAGTTGTTGCAAGTAGCGATAATTGAGGTGACTAAATATATCATGCCATAACTTTATGACTTCATTAGCATGTGTTAGTAGTACATCAGAAGGATAATTAGGAATGAAATGGGAAAAAACATACAACTTGGACTGGTTATCTACTACCCCAACTACAATGTTTGATCGATCATAAATTTCGGAAATCAGTACCGAATCCGTAGTGAACTCCACTTGCTTTCTGATACCTAAATGTGTGATATGATATATAGAAAGTAGATTGGTGGAAAATGAGGATACACGCAACACATTCTTATACCATCTAAAATTAGATGATCACCCGTAAAAGGTCAAAGAGATCTAGAAATCTCATGAATAGCAATACTCTTAGCTATTTGCAGGAGAAAAATAAAAGAGAAAGTAAGAAGAAGAAAAGTTTTTAACTGCACAACTAAATTCTCATTAATTAATCAAAGAATGAAGAAGAGAAAACATAGTACATGAGGTAATTCGAATTAAAGAGAAGCAATTCAAATTGCATGAGTGAATGCATGAAGCTAGTTTGGATTAAAGCTAAAAAGTAGGGGAAAGTGCTTTCTAAAGTCCTAAAAGTAGGGAAAAGCAAAGAAAAGCGTTTTCACTAGCTCATAAAGTAGATTCCCCTTTAAATATATGGATAGAGTGCTTCTATGGTCCACTTGGTCAAAATTAATCAAAATTTGACCATTAGACTCATGAGACCAAGCTCTAAAGTACCTACGTGAGCTCTAAAGTACCTACGTGAGATATTAATGCTAAGGGAATTTAAGGTGCATACTGAAAAAAGGATATTATAATTTTTTTTTTTAATTTACTCACTTAAAATATTAAAAAAAAATTCTACTCACTCATTTCATTCATTAATTTAAATATTTTTCAATATAAATTAAAATGGGTCATGTTTGTAATATTGTAAATATACAAATTTCTATGAATTTTTTTAACTTTTTTCATTATCTGTAAGACTTATTTCTCTAATATGTCAATTCCTGCTAGCACAACCGGTTAAGGGGTGGGTTTCGTTTGCTGGGAAACCCGAGTTCAATACTCTTACGATGTGTTTAGTTAGGAGGAGACACCCAAAAATCCAACCATGTTAAGGGTTGGTGCGGCCCAAGTCGAAATGCGATCCACAGGTAATTTTGATGGATTAGATGCCCCTAAGTTGTGGTTTCTTAGACAATGGTTGAAATGTTGGCCCCACAAGTGACGATAATTTCTAACAAAAAAAAGACTTATTTATCTAATAATACAAACTCAATATATTAAAGAAAAATAATATGAACTCAATACATTAAAGAAACACTAATACAAACTCAATACATTAAAGAAAAATGAATTAGCATGTAAAATCACAAGACAAGTGTTAAAGCACAAGACATATCTAAGAAACTTAGGTAAGTCTTTTAGTGTCTCCGATTCTATGAAGGATCTCTTTGTAACACATCTTCAACATTATTTCAGGTCGTAGTGTAAACGTTCTACATTTTGGTTATTTTTCGGGGATATTACGTGTTTAATTTTGCCAGAATTTCGACAAGAAATTGTTGAATCTGCAAATTAGAGTGGTTAATTCCGAATAATTCGAGTGCCCCATGGGCTTTTCAACATGGTGAATCCATTTATGCTTTTACAATTGAAATTTAAACAACATAAAATTGCAATTTCGCCCAGATTTATATCATTGGATTCTAATTAAAATGCCACAATGCCTTTATATATTAGCTCGATGCTAGTACGAAACCCGCAGAACAAGTCAAGGCATTGCAATGCAAGCACCACAAGAAAAAATATAACAAAGAAGCAAGTGATCATGCACACAACTCACTTGGTGGTTAATGCTCTCCACACAACATCTCTCGAATCCTTGGTTTTCAAATAAGCCCACTTCCATCCAAATATTTGGGAGCTCTCTTGGTGGTTAATGCTCTCCACATTGCCACCTGGGAATATCTCATTACTAAAATGGAGAACAAATTGGTAATATGGACTTTCATATCCCTGAATATTGAAGAAATACTAACTCTTCTCAAATATATTCTCCAAGTAATGCCCCTGTTATGACCTAAGGGGGGCATATATGGGGTTAAATGTATATGATATGACCCCAAGGGGGGACATATATGGGGCTAAATGCACATGTAATGTGTAAAAGTACGTGTAATAGGGTCAAAATAATAGCAAAAGGGCCTCATGTGTAGGTGTGAATAGGTATATATAGAGATCTTGTATTCATTATTGAGGACATGTGAATTGTGATGTATGAATGTATTTGGGTATTTGGAGGAGGTTCTCTTATTCTTTAAGAAGTTATTATGTAACTCATCTCTTTTCTCTACATTGGAGTTGTGCTCATTGATCAAATTGGTGTGCATGGTGTGTACTTCTATTTTATTATGATATATTAAGCTTTTGGTACATAACATTCAGTATTAGAGCATCAATATTATGGTTTTGCTTCTTCAAGCGAGTCATCTTGGAATTTGATCTCGATTATTTTCGGCATGAAATGAGAGCGGAGATATAATAAAGAAATGCACAGAGATATCGCAGATATCCAATAATATAACAAAAATGTATCAAAGATGCAACCATAAACATAGAGATACAATAATACACAATTTCTATTAATGGAATAAATGTACAGACACTGTAAAAATACAGAGTGAAAGACTCGCTAGAATGCTGACAACTTATCTCTGAGAAGAGATCTGATGGCTACTTGCATTCGCAAGAAGATGATTATTACAATGAGGCTCCAAAGGCCTTTTTAACATAAGTAAAATCCAAAACCCTAACCCTGGAAGATGAAAATCCAAAAGGTTTGTGGGCCCCGATGGGGGTAGTTGATACGTCAACTTCCCGGGGGTGTAAATTTTGCATACGATCTCCGTTTGGGGCGCTCGATACATCGTTAGAAAGATATATCTGAGGAATACAACTGCTAACAATGAATATCAAGACCAAAACGAACTCATATTAGCTGAAGGTTTGATCCCCAAAAAACGTCATTTAGGGCCTCAAAACGGCTCCGAAAGTTCAGGAACCGAAAAACTGCGAAAAATACTAAATTACCAAAATTGCCAAAAAATTGTTATGAGCCAGTTGGAAAATGTGGGTGGCCAACAATATCCACCTGGATCAGAATTTTTGCGATAACTTTTTTTTTTTGTTTTTCCAGGATGCTTCAGATAGACAAATTTAGAGGCTACTTAGAAGACATATCAAGGTACTTGTGGTAAAAATTTCAAGTTTTGGGTCGTTATACTTTTAGAGATATAACATATGCAAGTTAGGGCTTTTTACTAGCCCTAAAATCAATCTCAAACAAGTCATTTTGGGAATTTCGCTATAACTTTTCCTTAGTGATGTTTTAGATTGTGAAATTTTAGAATACTAAGAAAATATAGTAAATTTTACCCGGTAAAAATTTCAGAGTTTGTATCATTTTAGTTTCTGAGATATAGTTTGTGGAAGGTGGGGTTATTTGACTAGTCCTATAACTAGTCCCAAACAGGTGTTATGGGTAAAATAGTCACATCTTATTCAGTGAGGATCTTAATTCAACGCCACCTATTACATTTGAAAGAGGACAATCCATAGTATTTATGGTACAAATTTCATCATAACTATTAAATATTGGACACGTGGAATTCTGTATAAGTTCTCTCTCCAAAAAAGGTCAAAAATCAACAAGGTTTGGGAAAGTTACCTTAACTTTCATTTGGCACATAAAATTTTGGTCAGACCTATGGCATTGCAGAGAAGAGATATCATAGTAATACAGGCCAAAATTTCAAACTCATAAGGGCTAAACTTCCAGATATACATCAGAATGAAGGTAGACCAGAAGGATAGACTCCAAATCAGGGTTTCAAAGGTGTGTTCACCTAAAACTATCATAAAAATTCATTGGGATGTCGGATTGAGGTGATTCAAAATCCATTTGAAAGAGAAAACATATAATATTATATTGAAAAAAATATTATAACTATTGGATATAATTATCCTTGATAGACTGGGGTTGTTATTTGAGGGTTTGGGTTAGACTTCAATTAAGAATGAATGACAATATCAAAATTTACAAGAGATGAAGATAAAGACAAAATCAATCCTATGGAATGGTAGGGGTTGGTAAAAGTATATGATAGAAATCCTTTAACAATAAAAAAATGTTTTTTTGGTAAATATGAGGAGTGGTGGACGAGTATTGATTTTGATACTAGATGGAACATCACATGGGAAGAATTTGAAGAATTCTTCTCAAATAAATGGATTAGAGATACAAAAATGGAGGCAACGTATAAAATTCAAGAGGATTTAAAATTAGCAAAAGAAGAGATCAAGAAGAAGAGTGATGAGTATCTAAGATATGAGACCTTAATGAAGCACTCATTAAAGAAGTTAAAAAATGAAAATAAGGAAAGACTAGCAAAGGAAAGTGGGGAAATGATGATTCAAGGGAATATTTGAAAAAGAAATATGAAAAGATATGTAGATTATGAAACCATAATAAAAAAACTATTGGATGAGGTTAGGAGATTGAAATAACAAAAGAAGAATTATACAAATCAAGAAGAAACGTGGATCTTGGATGAAGAATCTACCAAAAGACTTGAAGAGGAAATTTGCAAGAATGTTGAGGAATCCCTAAATACTGACAAGGTAAAATCATAAATGCAATCCAGAATTGAAGAAGGACGTTAGAATTTGATAAATAGGGTGGAATTACAACTTCAAAAGGAGAAAGAAGACAAGATTTAAGAAGGTCACCAGAAGATACTTGAAGAAGTATGAACTTCATCTAGAAGATCTATATGCCAAATATGATGGTATTGTCTCTAAGGCTAGAATAATCAAAGACCAAGTGGTGCAAACCCCAACTAATCCAGGTTGTAACTCATATATTTCTTAATGGAAATTATAGGACTTGTGTCTTAGTCTTGTTTATGAATGAAAAACCCCATGCCGACGGAATCGACATAAATAAGGAAGCTTCTATCTTCAAACACTACAACAAATCCCTGTGATTAGCTCCCTTTTTTTCTTCCACTGGCTGTTTTAATGTATTTTCAGCCATTTTTTTGCTAAAGTCGGCGCTATTTATCGGGAGGGCGCTATTTATGGAGCTATTTGCACCGAGCAACAAAACTGGGTGCTAAACTAGGCGCAGTTAGCGCCTAGTTTAGCTCCCAGTTTAGCTCCCAGTTTAGCTCCTTGTTTAGCTCCTTGTTTAGCTCCTTGTTTAGCTCCCATTTTTTCTCCCAGTTTAGCTTCCAGTTTAGCTCCCATTTTAGCTTCCAGATTTGCTTCCTTTTTAGCTTCTATTTTGGCTTCCAGTTTAACTCCCAATGTGCCTAAATAGTAATTTTGTTGAGATTTTTGGGGTTAAGTGGATAGGGGCTTTGAGGATTAGGTTATTTAGGGATTTTAGGTCTAGGGATTAAGGGTTCAGGGATTAGGGGTTACCGTTTAAGGGATTAAGGGTTAAGGGATCAGGGGTTACAGTTTAAGGGATTAAGAGTCAATGGCTAATGGATTTGGGGCTTAGGGGTTAGGTAGTTTAATGATTAATTGATTAGGGATTATATATGGTCAAGGGATTAATGACATCCATCGACCCTACACATAATCATTGAGATCGTCCACGTCTCGTTTTCATCATCCATCATTTTCATATGTAGAATCTTTGTGGAACTGATCTCTTGAAATGCCATGGAACTTCCAATACACCCATCACAAATATTGTCTTCCACCGACCCCTCACAATGAGTAGTGAATGGGGACAACGTTGAAATTTCTTCATCTTGTGCATGTATGCATCGAAATTTGACATGGTTAGACTAGACACATGCATTTATGGTATGGGAGGGTTTTAAGACTCAAGGATGTATGATGTCCCCACATAATCTTTGAGATCATCCATGTTTTCATCAACGTTCCTAATGAACGTCTCATTGTCATCATTTGTCATTGCCATCTGTAGAATATTTGTTGGAGCTTTTTTGAAATGTCATGGAACTTCCAATTCACCCACCAAAAATGTCATGCACCGACCCCGCATAGTGAGCAGTGAATGGGGCCAACATTGAAATTTCTTCAATATGTAATTGTGTGTGTTGCAATTTGACATGGTTAGACTAGACACATGCCTTGATGGTATGGGAGGGTTTCAAGACTCAAGGATGTCTGATGTCCCAACATAATATTTGAGATCATCCACATTCACATCAACGTTCATCGTGCACGTCTCATTGTCATCATTCGTCATTCCCTTCTATAGAATCGTTGTCAAAACTATCTTGAAATTTGACATGGAACTTCCAATACACCCATCACAAATTTCTTCCACCGAACCTGCACAATGAGAAGTGAATGGGGCCAAGGTTGAATTTTTTTCAATCTGTTCCCGTATGCATTGAAATTTGACATGGTTAGACTAGATAGTTGCCTTGATGGTATGGGAGGGTTTCAAGACTTATGTATGTTTGATGTCCCTGCATAATATTTGAGATCGTCCATGTTTGCAACAATGTTCAATATAATGGATGTCTCATTGTCATCATTCGTTATTTCCATCTATAGAATATTTGTCGGAACTCTCTTGAAATGTCATGGCACTTCCAATACACCCATCACCAATGTCATTTTGCATCGACCTCGCACAGTGAGCAGTGAATGGGGTCAATGTTGAAATTTCTTCAAACTGTGCATGTATGCATTGAAATTAGACATGGTTAGACTAGACACATGCCTTGACAGTATGGGAGGGTTTCAAGACTCAAGGATGTATGATGTCCCCGCATAATATTTGAGATCATCCATGTTTGCATCAACTTTCATAATGGATGTCTCATTGTCATCATTCATCGTTTCCATATGTAGAATCTTTGTTGTAACTCTCTTGAAATGTCATTGAACTTCTAATTCATCCACCACAAATGTCATGCACCGACCCCACATAGTTATCAATGAATGGGGCCAACATTGAAATTTCTTCAATATGTTCCTCTATGCGTCAAAATTTGACATGGTTAGACTAGACACATGCCTTGACAATATGGGAGGGTTTCAAGAATCAAGGATGTATGATGTCCCACATAATATTTGAGATCTTCCATGTTTGCATCAACGTTCATAATGGATGTCTCATTGTCATTCGTTGTTTCCATCTATATAATATTTGTTAGAGCTCTCTTGTGATTTCAAGGAACTTCCAATTTATCCACCACAAATGTCATGCACTGATCCCGCATAGTGAGCAGTGAATGGGGCCAACATTGAAATTTATTCAATATGTGGCTGTATGCGTCAAAATTTGACATGGTTAGACTAGACACATGCCTTGATGGTATGGGAGAGTTTCAAGACTCAAGGATGTATATTGATGTCCCCACCTAATATTTGAGATTATCCACATTTGCATCAACATTCATCATGCACGTCTCATTGTCATCATTCGTCATTCCATTCTATGGAATCGTTGTCGGGATTATCTTGAAATTTGACATGGAACTTCCAATACACCCATCACAAATTTCTTCCACTGAACCCGCACAGTGAGCAGTGAGTGGGGCCAACATTGAAATTTTTTCAATCTGTGTCTGTATGCATTGAAATTCGACATGGTTAGATTAGACACATGCCTTGACAGTATGGGAGGGTTTCAAGACTTAAGGATGTTTGATGTCCCCTCATAATATTTGATATCGTCCATGTTTGCATCAACGTTCAATATAATGGATGTCTCATTGTCATCATTCGTCATTTCCATCTATAGAATCTTTGTCAGAACTCTCTTGAAATGTCATGGCACTTCCAATGCACCCATCACAAATGTTATCTTGCATCGACCTCACACAATGAGAAGTGAATGGGGCCAATGTTTAAATTTCTTCAAACTGTGCCTGTATGCGTCGAAATTCGACATGGTTAGACTATACACATGCCTTGACTGTATGGGAGGGTTTTCAAGACTCAAGGAGGGTTTCAAAATTTCACATATGCATCAACGTTCATCATAAATGTCTCATTTTCAATGTTCGTCATTCCTTTCTATAGAATCATTGTCAAAACTCTCTTGAAATTTGACATGGAATTCCAATACACCCATCACAAATGTCATGCACCAACCCCCCATAGTGAGTAGTGAATGAATGGGGCCAACGTTGAAATTTCTTCAATATGTGTCTGTATGCGTCGAAATTTGACATGGTTAGATTAAACACATGCCTTGATGGTATGAGAGGGTTTCAAGACTTAAGGATGTATATTTATGTCCCCACATAATCTTTGAGATCATCCACATTTGAATCAATGTTCATCATGCAAGTCTCATTGTCACCATTTGTCATTCCCTTATATAGAATCGTTGTCGGAACTATCTTGAAATTTGACATGGAACTTCCAATATTACACCCATCACAAATGTCATGCATCAACCCCACATAGTTAGTAGTGAATGGGGCCAACATTGAAATTTGACATGGTTAGATTAGACACATGTCTTGACGGTATGGGAGGGTTTCAATACTCAAGTATGTCTGATTTCCCCACATAATCTTCGAGATTGTCCATGTTTGCATTAACGTTCATTGTCATCATTCGTCAATCCATTCTATATAATATTTTTCATAACTCTCTTTAAATGTATTGGAACTTCCAAGATGCCCATCACCAATGTCATCTACCAACCTCGAATAGTGAACTGTATGCGTTGTAATTTTACATGTTTACACCAGGCGCATGCCTTGATGGTATGGGATGTTTTTAAGACTTATGGAAATCTTTCCCTTCATCATTTCCATCATCATGGTTTTAATTTCCATCATCATCATATTCATCATGACCCGATTTCTCCATCCATGCCAACAAATATCAAACCTGACATACCCATCTTTACAATGAAACCTAATGATTAATAAACCATGATTCTATTAATTTGAGACATCCCAAAAGAATTTTATAGGCTCCAACATGCAAGTGGTTTAATTGTTAAAGGGTTAGGGATTATATCGAGTGAAGGGATTAATGACATCAATCGACCCTACATGGTTACCAGTGAATGAGGCCAACATTGAAATTTCTCTAAGCTGTGCCTGTATACGTCGAAATTTGACATGGTTATACTAGGAACATGTAGCTTGATGGCATGGGAGGGTTTCAAGACTCAATGATTTATGATGTCTCCACATAATCTTCAATATCGTCCATGTTTCATGGGGTTAGGGTTTAGATGGTATAAAGGTTAAGGTATTAGGTTTAGGCTTAGTGAAATATTTCAATTTGTTTTAAAATATAAATTAATGAATAAACTTTGGATACATTAATTATCCTAATTGTCTGGATTTACAATGATTTACATATACAATATAATTAATTATATTTTTTAACAATTGCCAATAAATGACCACTAACCATGCTAACTCTTATATAAGTAAACTAATTTTTTTTGCCAACAATTCATAGAAAAGATTGAACACTTTAAGGATATTGCCAAAAGTAATTTGTATCATTAAAAATCATACTAAAGCATTTCATGAAAGTTTGGACCATAAGAATCAAAGTCATTTTAGAAACCAGATTACAAATAATTTTGAAAATTTAGAAGTTTTGGTCATTAACATTATTGTCTGCAACAATGTCATCCAGTTTATCATTGTCAATGTTCATATGTTCTTTCAAGTATTTAATATTATCATCATCCTGTTCTTGATCTGCATCATCTTCATCATCATTGAAATTTGACTGTAGACCATCTATATTGTTACCAGATGTATAATTTGTATCATCATTTTCTATACCATCCATATTGTTGTATTCCATAAAATCATCTAACTCTGGATTGTTGT
>ML800481.1:8602-18934 GCA_009831015.1 Picea engelmannii | reverse complement strand
CTCATAGGGTATGTAGTCAACCTTCCCCTTGTCTTTAAGCAAATTATGCATCTTTAAAGCAGTTCTTGTTTTGTTACTTGTTTTCATCAAATCCTCATCTTCAGAGCTGGTATATGTGCACATATTTTTGTTAGATGTATCATCTGATAAATGATCATCGCCCTCTAGGCTAGAAGTCAGTGATCTAGGAAACTTTAAACCAAGAAATTTATCCTGCAAGTATTCATTAAGAATTTTTTATTTATTTAAATAATATAAAACAATGTTTAAAAGAAGTATACATATTATTTATATCAAATTGGAAAATTCCTTACCACAATTCCAATTGGATTTGAATTGATTGTAGGATGCATACTACCCACTGGAAGCTCATCATCTATGTAATGTCTTTGTACGATCGCTTGTTTGAATTGTTTCTTTCCACGACATACAAAACATCCACAAACAACAATTTTCTCAAAGTATTCATCCCATGTACTATATTCCAAACCAACCTCTTGTTCAGTGCAATCATTTGTTGTGTCTGCAGGATCCATTGTCATATCCTCTTCCACCCACTGTCCTCTACGTGATTTAATAGTTTTAGGTCCACGTCCATGTACATATCTTTTTCTTTTGCTAGTTGAATGCTCAAGCTATACATTTTCTCCAATCTCCATCTAAAATAATCAACAACATGCATTAATTTCTGACAAGATTGGATAATACACTATAAAATTTAATAATTTCGTGAAAAAACATGGACGTTTCACAAAATGCCATCAGATTAATTTTTCCTAAGTTAAGTAAAAATTAGAGTACCTGATGTCCCATGTCATCCATTGTGTCCTCATTTGATATGACACGATCTGTTTCCATGGCCTCATCTGGCTCCTGTAGTACACAACATAGTCAATAATGTTTAGTACACCAATTATATTATTTCAATGAATTTGCTATGCAACAAAAAACCTCACCTTAGTCACATTTTTGACATATTGATATCATGTTTTGGAGTTGATTTTTTTTTTTTACGACCCTAGGTATTTACATCGAGCCAAAATTTCAACAAGAAAAGTATCCAACATCACTATCCCACATGGCCATCCTAATTTTCAAACTTTTCCATTGATCGTAGAATCACATTTAATCACCATTCTTGTGCATTTTCCACGAATAAGTTTGAGCTCAAAGGTCATATGGAAAAAAAAGACTTTATCTCTTCTATGTTGTAGCATTTGTGAATTCATAAAGACCTTCCTCCTTTGGTTGATGTTGCCTTTTATTCTTACCTTTATTGTATCTGCAGATTTCGTTGTCATATCCTCTTCGACCCACTTTCCTCTTTATGATTTAGTAGGTCTACTCCATCCACATCCTCTTTCCATGGTCTCCTCTGGATCCTGTTACACAACAATGACAATAATTTTTAGCACACTAATCAAATCCATTATCATCTAATAAGTTAGGGAAAATAGGGCCACATGTCAAAATTAGCTTGGGATCAAACACCAATACCAATACCAATACCATACCATTGCATACAAATACCAATACAATTGCATGGCAATGGTATGCATACTGTCAGGGTCCTATAAATTATAGGAAGTCTAATTATTTAGTTTCTATCTGTTGTTCCTCGCATGAAAGCTCCCAGATTTGCCTGTTTTCCTCAGATGGATTTATCCTTGTTAGTGTCTACCAGTCCTTCCAATCACCAGTGATCAAATATGCTCTTACAAAGTTTTTGATAGGGTCATTAGGTCAAATTTTTATATTTTGCAAATAAAATTTGACATGTCTTGTTGATTGTCAAATGAGTCTTGAGTCATGTCCTAAGTGTCTAGGTCATTACTACTCCCTCCACTCATACAAGGTCAAAGAAACATACAACAAAGTCGTCATTCTTCATCCAGCATGTTTCAAGCACTCTCAACAATTAAGTCAAATATTCATCACCCTTCTCATGACCATTTTCCTTCTTGAAATGATGAAATTCCTCTCCTAGGGTTCTATGCTATGTTTTTGGGTTATCTTAGTGTTTGCATCATTTCAGTGAGAAAACCCTAGTTTTCCTGTTTCAAAACCCTCATTCATACTTCATACACCTCCCCCAAACTTTTCCCACACTCACTTCCCTCTTTCCCATCATTTTCCCCATGAACCCTAGCCAACGCTGCGTTTTTGCCAAATTCTGGGTTGGGACTGTGTTTTAGCCTTTTTCCCCACTTTCCCTCACTCATTTCAAGTGGTTACAGCACCAAAGTTTCTCTAACATTACCCTATACCCCCCTAAATTTTCTCAATAATTTAGGAAACTCATAACCCATCATTCCACTTCATTTTCCAAAAATATTTGAAGGCACATTTTCCAGAAATGGCCTTTTTAGTCACCTGTTTATAGAGAATATTGTGGCCCATCAGAGATGAATATTGAGAAAATGGAGGAGGTTTTTTTTCATAAGAGGACAAATTACAATAACCTATCTCACTTTTTACACAGGCATTACAGGGTGAGAGATACATTCACATCTTCATAACTTATTTTTCTGATCGTGCAAAGTCCTGTTTTAGACATATTTTGGAAGAGAATATTGTGACAAAATGGGAAAGTATTTTTGAAAAATGGAGGAGGTTTTTGTTAAAAACATACCAAAGAAAAAAATCCTCTCTCAGTTTTGTAAAATGTATTATGGTTAAATATATATAATCTCTTCTTTGACCCCTAGTTTGCAGAGAAATGTTTGCAAGTTTGGGCAACAATGTCATCTACAAAAGCGCAACGAGCCCCACCCTACGCTTTTTCCTGGAGGCTTCAAATTCAATTTTCTCAACATTAATGAATATATTATGAAGTGTACATCTCAAATATATCATTGGTGGGCCAGGTCAGTATCAAGTTTGCAGCAAAAAGTAAAAAACATGGCGAAAAATTGCTTTCTACCCATGTTTTCACCTAGGCGCTGTGTTTCTAGAATAGTTGTAGGAAAATCAGTTTTGTGATGTATTGGAGTGGATATTTTTCTTTTTTAAGGGTTCAGGAGTATAATATACTTTTCCCACACTTAGGAGTATAGTAGACATGTCAAATTGTTATATTTTGCAAATAAAATTTGACATGTCTTGTTGATTGTCAAATGCGTATTGAGTCATGTCCTAAGTGTCTATGTCATTATTACTCCCTCCACTCATACAAGGTCAAATAAACATACAAAAAGTCATAATTATTCATCCATCAGGTTTCAAGCACCCTCAACAAGTAAGTCAAATATGCACCACCCTTCTCATGACCATTTTCCTTCTCGAAATGATGAAATTCCTCTCCTAGGGTTCTATGCTACATTTTTGGGTTATCTTAGTGTTTGCATCATTTCAGTGAGAAAAACCTAGTTTTCATGTTTCAACACCCTCATTCATACTTCATACACCTCCCCCAAAATTTTCCCACACTCACTTCCCTCTTTCCCATCATTTTCCCCATGAACCCTAGCCAACACTGCGTTTTTGCCAAATTTTGGGTTAGGACTGTGTTTTAGCCTTTTTTCCCACTTTCCCTCACTCATTTCAAATGGTTCCAACACCCAAGTTTCTCTAACATTACCCTCTACCCCCCTAAATTTTATCAAGAATTTAGGAAACCCATAACCCATCATTCCACTTCATTTTCCAAAAATCTTTGAAGGCACATTTTCCAGAAATGGCTTTTTTAGTCACCTATTTGCAGAGAATATTGTGTCCCATCATAGATGAATCTTGAGAAAATGGAGGAGGTTTTTGTTCATAAGAGGATAAATTATAATAAAATATCTCACTTTTTACACAGGTGTTACAGTGTGAGAGATACATTCACATCTTCACAACTTTATTTTATGATCGTGCAAAGTCCTGTTTTAGACATATTTTTGCAGAGCATATTGTGACAAAATGGGAAATTGTTTTTGAACTCTGGAGGAGGTTTTTGTTAAAAACATACCAAAGAACAAAAACCTCTCTCGGTTTTTTAAAAGGTATTATGGTTAATTATATATCATCTCTTCTTTGACCCCTAGTTTTCAGAGAAATTTTTTCAAGTTTGGGCAAACCTTGCTTCCTCAAACCTTTGAGGAAACTCCCACATCATTATTACACTTAGATGAATTAGAACTTGATGACCTTGATGGATGAATTCTAAGGAGATTCATTATGGATTATTTGTGGATGATGGTATTACACAAAGCCACCATGAGAAAAATGCCACCATGTACAATACCAATTAAGTCAAGGGCATGATGGGCCATGAATCTAAAAGTTGAGGAAGGGGAAGACCCCCATTCTATAGGTACAATAATAAATTTACCTAAAGGAGGTACTCAACCTATGGGTGCATGTTAGCAAGGATGAGCATTTGAAATGATATGTGGAACAGGTGCAACTAATGGATTATGATATCCATGACCTCGACTTGTTCCTTGAATTTTCCCTAGAAAAATACTCAATACTAAGGAGGGACTAGACCATGCTCTTATCATTATTCAAGCCATTGTTTAAATCTTGGATCACCATTCTCCTGCATGTCCCATGATTGGGGAATTCTCCAATGATAAGAAAGTGTGTGTGGCTACTATTGTCGTGGACTCAAGTAGGTGGATTTGGCTAGAAATGTCTCTCAGTGAAAATAGTATTCATGTTGTTACCAGATAGTCCTAGGATGGGCAGGATGCCAATGATGCATTCACTACTAGATTCCAAGTACTATAGGATGAGACAGTCATATAAGAACTAATATATCCATTCCTAAAATATGTCACAAAGAAGAAAGGCCGAGGATATGACAAGATCCTAAAACATAGCACTAATGATATGGCACAGTAAAATAGAGCACTAATGAGCAATCATCCAAAGCATTAGAAAGGTCATAAAATACTTTCTCAATAGTCTACAACATGCAAATTTATATGCCCTACTCTCTTGTCCAAAATGAGTATATCCCAGGATTTTACGAGTACTTGTTGGGCTCTAAAGATGTCCTAAAATATAACCTCTATGCATCATCCAAAGGTAGGCGCTAGCACAAGCGTTTTACTTGTTGCCTACGTAGGTTCTTACCTTCCATTTTCAATACCCGTCCTCCATAGATGAACCCCTGCAAAGGGACACCAATCGTAACAAAAGGAACGACAATTGTTCCGTTCAAATGAACAACACTACTTACAAAAGGAACAACAATCGTAACAAGGGAACAACAGTTGCTCCATTCAAATGAACAACACTACTTACAAAAGGAACAACAATCGTAACAAGGGAACAACAATTGTTCCATTCAAATGAACATCACTACTTGCAAAAGGAACAACAATCGTGACAAGGGAACGACAGTCGTTATATTGGGCCGAACCAATGTTGTATTAATTGAGTTGTAGTACTTGCCCAACTATTTAATTTGTCAATCCGAGGATCGTAAACTTATGAAGCACACATAAAGTATATGCAATATTTAATTAGAACTAATCTAATCTAATGTTCAAGGGAAAGTGATAGATGGGGGATGTTCTAATAATTTGATATATTCAATATTGATTTTCTACATCTTAGTAATTTCTTATATCATCGTCATTTAACTTAAATTTGACTATTGGCCCAACCTGGGCAGAACCAAAGTGTTGAACTTGTACATGAGCTATTTTAACAATTTTTTTTTTATTAAGGTAATCCAAATGTGTTTATTCCCATCATTGAATACACTGGTCATTGGCTTAGGTATGATGGAGGAACAATATATTTATTACACTGGATACAATTTGGGTAAATCCATTGATGTGCAATATAGAATTGGTTACTAGAGAAATTGTCCAAGTCCTATGGAAAGACAATAACATTCACATTTGTTCTTGGCTTCTTAATTACATTTCATGCTTCAATTTGTTTTCTTGCACCATTAATGAAAATTTTACTTGAAGTCATCCCCTCTTGGGGATAACCCTTGGTGACCAATATAGCCTTGCATCTTTCAATAGATCCACATGTGTTATACTTTTCCCACTCACACTAACATCCCAAAATATTTCTTCTTGTAGGTAATGGGGTCAATCACGAAGTACTATTCTTCATCAATGTCTCAAACTCACCAACCACAGTTGTGTTTCACTCTTCAACATCTATCCCACTAAAATCCCTTTGACACACTCATTGGATCTTTACTACTAGTAAGGACAATATCTCTCTCTTCTTGCTTGGATGTTGAAAGATACTCTAGAGTTTGTTGGAAAGGAAACAAAATACCAACTTTTGTAGCTCAAATGGATGAAGTCATGGAAAAATTTATATACAAGATGTGTGGTGCATGTGACCATGTTATTTAGTTCTTGATTAGTATTCCTATTCTTTTTCAGAACTGTAAAGTTGTTCTTTGTTCTCTTTTATGCCTTGTAATCAACTGAATTTTTAAGGAAATCACCCATGTGACTAGAATAGTGATTGAGGTTCAATCCATTCATTATTGTTAGATTCCTTAATAATGCGTAGTATTGTTCAATTTATTCATCTTGGAAATAATTTGGACAATGCCACAACTGAAATTTCGTTGTATTAATAAATAATATCCAAGTTTTGCTAGGGTCAGTGGGTGTGAGTATGTGAAGCCATTTTTTTCAGGATATTGATGGGACACATAATGTCACATCATGCAACATCACATGATGACTTTTGTCATCACTTACATCTATATTTTTCCCATTTGGAGTACAATCACACACATGGACAAGGATTTTAAGACTTTGTCTTGTGAAATTAGACTTGGCATCGCTAGATACACATTTTGGTCAGTTTGTGCAAAAATCCTAGTTTAGGTACTTACCTACACCTAATGTGTAGAAAAATCCTTCCCATACATTTTCCCACGTGCACCTTGAATGTAGGAAACTTGTATATGACATTTTGGATGAGTGATGTGTGCGAGTTACTTGAATGTCTTAATTGAAGATGTTTTGGGAGGGTGCTTATGGTCTCATCCAATAAATCTTGGATGCAATCATTTATTCCCTTTGCATTAGAGGAAATACATTGTTATGATGTTACATTATGGAGATATTTTTTCTTCCATTTATCCCATTTCTGTTTTGGCCCAAAATGGACACGTTTTGACCAAATTTAGGCACATTCCCTGGTCTTTTTTGCTCCCAATAAGGCGCCCATAATTGATTACATTAAGGGGATAAATCGACGCTAAACTAGGCATTGTTGGCGCCCAATTTAGCGTTGAATGATATGTAGACATTAAAAAAAATGAAAATACCCGCAAGCAAAGGGACAAATATGCCCACTAATATGTAAAACCTAAAAAACACATATATCTGCAGGCAAGGGGACGAATTTGACATTTTGGAGGGGAAGAAATACAAAAAAATGAATTGGGAGTTTGCTATGGCGAATGGAGAAATATTGTGACCTGTCCAACTGAATTCCCTTCTACATTTCGACTCCAACACGATTTGAGTGTTTTCCAGGGCGATTGGAGATAGAGCGTGACAGTTCAAGTGAATTTCTTGCTGCATTTTGACTCCAACACGTTTTGGGTGTTTCTTAGGGAGACTCCAACATGATTTGGGTGTTTCCTAGGGCGAAAGGAGACTCGGTGTGAGCATACCAACTAATTTTCAAACTAGATTTGGACTCCAACACGATTTGGGTGTTTCCTAGGGCGAACAAAGATAGGGTAAGACCATAGCACGATTTGGGGGTTTTATAAGGGCAAACTGAGATTTTCAGGTAAAACAATTATCAAATTTCACAATTCAACCTCTTTACATATAAATTTCCTCATATTTTATGGTCTATCTGAGTTTGAAATTTGCTTATCCTTGTTAGAATAGGAAAAAAAAGACTAGGAAGAAGAGAGAAGAAATAAGCACCTTCAAAAATCGTCACAAAGTCCACTTGCCCAAATCCTGACAGAAGAGATTTTCCCTAGCTTGCTTAAAATGTCAAGTAGAGGGAATGAAACAAATTCTATCCATAATGAGGTAAGTACTTCTCAATTTATAGATTTTTAATTGTCTCATTTTTTTTTTAGTTATTTGTTTTTTTTATTGAAAATTTTAACACAAACAAAATATTTTATATATCTAGGGACATGAGACTAACCAGGAGAAAGATGCATTGGCTTCGATATTGGGGATAGAGGCCATAAAAAAACTTGACGGTGTAGACTTGAAAACAATTGCAAAATACATAGAAAAACGATCCATTAAGACCCCTGAGACATTGCAAGCAAATCAACCCTATGAAAGGGAATCAATTGATTCCCCAACCACTCTTGGATCGATCAAAAAATCAAGGAGGAAATCATATATGATGACCTCTAAGAATATGGAACAGAGAGCAGAGACCTCCAATGTCGAAGCCACTCCTGGGACCCAAACTTCGTCCACCACACCATGTTTTGGAACTTGCATTGGGAACTATGATACAAGGATAGAATACAACATGGTTTAAGGTGAAATCAGAATGTCAGATGCTGGGAAGGTTTTTTTGAACAGGTTGAAGGAATCATGCCTTCAACAGTTCAAAGACCATCTCCATTTTCCTTTCTCAAAAATACCAATGCACTTGCATAAAGTTGTAATTCATGACATGGAGTTTGAATTTGGCATAGGTTGGTCAGTAAAAAAAGTGAAAAGACAAATGTCTCAAAATTGCAAGAGATTTAGGTGCAATCAAACAAAGAAGATAAAAAAACTCCCGCCCGAGCTAAGGCTAAAAAAAAGGCCAATTGATGTCAGTATAAAAGTATGGAAAGAACTTGTCAAATCATATGAGAAGTCAGATGCACGAAGGAAGTCCGGTGAGGAGAGTATCCAGGTATTTCAATTTGCTCATAATATTATATCAAATTTCTTAAACGATTTTTATATTTTATTTGTGCATAGTTCAGTTGACTTACTTTATATTTCAGGACAAAGCCTCCAAAGCTAGGCTTGCAAAACTCCAAGCCACACATCATAGTGGCCAAAAAGGTTTACAAGTGTTGATCTGCACCTTTGTAAGTATATTTATTATGTGAAATGTTTTTTTTTTAATTTCCTAGAAAAAGTAAATGATTACATATTTATTAGTTTAACTAGTCCATGTGCCATGTTTTGACAGGAAGACAAATATGGTCGGCATCCAACTCATTTTGAAAAAGAAATGTTACAAAATAAAAAGTGGACCGACTTTGTAATATGGATGGAGAACGAGGTATCAATATTACCGAAGGATCCCTTGCTTTGTTTTTTCCCTATTTTTTGTCAATGGCTCCCCGTTTGGGCATCCTTGTCCTTTATTTCCTTTGAATATTATGAACTTGTGGAATTTTCCTTGCAATTTATGGAGTTTTGAAATACCAACCCTTGTTTTGTGGCTCCTGATAACAAACATAGTTTGCCTAGTAGGGCTTTGTCACTTTTGTTTAATTTATTTATATTTTCCTACTATTTGGATAAGTTGTATTCTCATCCAACATTCATAGGGCCTTATTTCCCTTGGACCTTCTCTAACATAGTTGTTTTTCACTAATAGATGGGTGATAACTTCATCATCCATCTTACAAAGTGAACACATTCCAGGCCCTTGGTTACTTCTTCTTTGCAAATGATCTCAAAGAAGTAACTTGTCTCTCAACACTAGCCACATATAAACACGTGTTTTCATAGGAGCTCTAATATTCCAAAGGGTCTTCCACCAAAATGATTTTGTCTTGTTCTGCATTACATAACATAGTATTGTACTTTGAAATCTATTATCTTAGAATAGGATTCTTGGACCAAACCAAGATATATTTCTCATCCCTAATCCTTATATGAATATGATATAAAGTTCCACATAACATTGCCATTGTGCTAAATTCTCTCTTGCAAATCCCAAGAATACCAATACCAATACCATACCAATACAATACCATACCAATACCATACCAATACCAATACCAATACAATACCATACCAATAACAATACCAATACCATAACATTGCATACCAATACCAATACCATTGCATGGTAATGGTATGTACTGACAATGATATGCATACTAATGCCGTACTAATACCAATACCATACCAATATCAATACCATGCTATACCATGCCATACCATGCCATACCAATACCAATACCAATCCCATACCATACCAATACCAATACCATACCAATCCATACCATTGCATACCAATACAAATGCCATTGCATACCATTGCATGACAATGGTATGCATTGGCAATGATATGCATACCAATACCATACCAATACCAACAACATACCATACCAATACCAATACCATTGCATACCAATACCAATACCTTTGCATACCATTGCATGACAAAGGTATGCATTGGCAATGATGT
>ML800480.1:504951-521593 GCA_009831015.1 Picea engelmannii | reverse complement strand
AATTTGGAATGGAACTTGAGATGGAATATTCAAACTTTGGTTTCTCTTCTCCAGCACTACCAATGTAGCTTTCAAATTTTCTATGATTTTGTTCCCCCTTGTTGTAGTATCCTTCACTAGTCCATTGCTACATGTGGGTGGTGGCTTCAATTTTTCACATTACCAAAATTTGTGTAAACATTATTCTACTAACATCAATCTACACACCTACACTACCCCTCTATGGAAAACTTTAATTGTAGAAACACTAAGACACTCTCCCTACCTTAGTCGTACATATATACAGGATTTCAAAAAGTCGAATTTTCATGACCACAAACCCCTCTTGTGAGAGAGTTAGCCCTACTCAGATATTGTGTGAAGGAAATAAATGTTGCAGCAACAATGACAAAGATGTGCACACGACACTTCAATATTTTAGTAAGATAATTGGGAGATGTTTGTACAAGTGTTTGATCCTATAAATTAGGAGTCTATCCCCATCTCTCCATATTCTCACTCAATTGATCCCAATCCAAGGTGAGTTTTTATCATAGCTTTCATACTCACAGATAAACACTAATACAACTAATTCTAATATAGAATAATATTAACATAGATTAATACAACTATGTTATATTAACCAAAGATTATTTCCAACAAAATCAGCTCACAAGAAAGTTGGCCCAGAATATCTCATAGAGATCACTAAAAAACTTCTAGTCCCTAAATCATTGTAGTGTCCATATAATTAGTGAAGCATTTTTTCTAGCAAAAATTTCTATCTGCTAATGACACTAGTTTTGAATATCTTCCTTCACAAATTTCTCTATCATTCAGTCACAATCTATTAATTTTCAATGTTTGTCCTGGCAATAGAACCATTTTTTATCTTGAAATAGCATACCATGGTCCATACAATTTCTAACAAAGGGGGTGTAGTCTAGCACCATAATATCAATACCTGTGGATAGGGAAGGTCTCATCTAAGGTGCATTTCTAAGGATTTAGATGGATGGGAAAAAAGTTGTAAAGGAAAGTCACAACCATTCATACCTTCGTATTTTTTTCACTAGTCTAATCATTCCCTTCAATTACCCTTAGACTTATATTGCACAATTCATAATATTATACATAAACACAGCTATCCATTATAGTAAAAAAATTGGAATAACAAGGGATGAATATGTTGCAATGAAGTATACATCATTAGTATAACCATTAACATGATACGAAATTTCAAAAAAAATTGGGGTACAGTTCCAATCATATTCACCATAAACAACAACTCACTACATAATATATTATTATTCATAGGGGTCACCACTCATTACAAAATCTATACTTTACATGATCCCTCTAACTCTCTGACCCTTAATAGATTGAAGCCTTTATGTTTTATACTTACATTCTTAGACATCAGGGTTCCTTTATACCATTGCCTTACTATTAGTGTAGTAAATGTGATTTGTTAGTCGATTGTTTCTATGGTGTTCAATGTTTTTCAATCTGCTCTTAGTTGGCTCCTCAGAACTCGAGATCTCTTCCTAATTCTAATGCTCCTACCCCTTGCAATCTCTATCCTTCTTTATTCATACCAACTACTTCTACATTTAAGTAATGTCATGCAAATAATACTATTTTTGTGGGTTCAAATCCACCATGTCTCTACCAAAACCAGAGAGGCCAACAGGGCATAATGCCTGAGCTCAACACTTTAATGCATTTTAATAACTTGTAAATCCCAATATATAATTTTCTCAATGTTTAAATCATGTTTGAATACCACTTTATAATGTCCTTGCACCTATGCATCCCCTAAGAATTCACCAAATTCTTCTTTCTTCCACTTAGTATCATCCCACATTACTCAACCCTCATTATCAACAAATCATATAACATGCTCGAACGATTTAAGTTAGAAAACAATGTGAGTCAAACGTAGGAAAACCATATACATCATATAATATCAATCACATATATAAGATAATAACACGTTGAAAGAAAAACAAAACATGTTATGAAACATAACAAGACAAATGGACTCATCCTTATATGAAAATGTTTTTTAAGAGAGAAAAACCATACATAAAAGGAGTATTGAAAAATCAAACAAACATTATTACTTCACAACTAATTAACTATTATATTAATATAATAAAGTAATAGGCACCCGGATGGGGTGTCACCTGGTCAGAGATTGAGGACACCTGGAATCAGGCAGTTGGGGGAGCTATTAACCCCGGCTGCCAGCCCCTGGACATTAACTTTTCCATGGCTCACACCATGAGAAGAGTAATGGTAGTGTGCCTAGCTGGGGTAATGGGCGAGTGATCCAGCCAGACCGGGCGTACCAGGATCAAGTTGGTTGTCAACTCAGCTTCAATGGAGGGCGTGGCAGTCAATTCATGCTTTAATGGCGTTAAGAGGTGCGACTAGGCTTTCAATCGGGGGTCTTTTTCCTTTACTCACCCACCCTGGTGAACTCTTCCTATCTTGTTCTTCAGCTCTCCCAAGAACTCCAGAACCACTGCTCTCTGCAACATCTTTTTGTGCACCAGCAACATCCTCCCCGACTCCCTCCATTCCACTTTCCCTCCCAGCACCTTCGTCTCCTTCCATTACTCCCTGCAACTTCCCTCAGCCTCCATTTCTTATTTCCTCCACCTCCATACTCCCCCTAGCAGGCCTTGGGAGTGAGGAAAATCCAAGAGGGGTTCTCACAACAACAACACTCTCTCTTGACATAACAGGATCACCCCTCCCAACGAGTGCCCATTGCTCATTTTGTGAGCCCTTGAAACACTCTCTAGAGGACACAGTCAGCTCCTACCCAGTTCTGTGGCACTAGTTCGGTAAAACTGGAAGTGACCTCCTCTACTGCTCACTTCCCTTCACCCCTTCCTCCACTGCTCCATAGCCCGAGCACGGTAAAAGAGGAGGCACCACCCTCAGGCCTGCGCCCTCCTCTGGCCACCAACCTCTTGGCACCCCCTATTGTCAAGCCAGGTGACCCCTACTATTGGTTTAACTGCCTTCTTTTACTGTCTGAGCTATTGACCCAGTGTTCATTTCTTTCAGGTCTCCAACAAAGCCTCTAAAACTATTGACCCTCCTGGTAGACCAAAAGGCAACAAAATACATAGAGTGCACTGCACAGTCTCATTCGAGATAGATTTAAATGGGTGGTTATAAGACTCATGTGTTTATAGCCTAGGATTGAGTATAATATAGGGGGTTATTAATATGATCCATCTACTACGAATTGTGATTGCAATCTACTAGTACTCACGGAGTTGCATCTATCCTTCACAGTTATTTCTCGAACAGCACAATCGTATCCCATAACAATGAATCAACTCATTTCTTAAGTATAAAAATTAACTGCAGAAATAAAATAAAGATATACATGCACTCATCACATTACACAGATATTACCGTGGTTCACCACCTCCTGGGATACATCCACAAAGATTTGGCTCTTGACCCTTTTATTATGGAAGTTCTGCATCTCTAGCATCACACGCTTACAATTCCCTCTGATGGGTAAGATCTGTATGAGGCAAACTAGATCGCACCAAGCTCCACGGCCTATGATCTAATCCTCATATCTTCCTCCTCTACTCTATTATAAGCTCAATAGCTTACAAAAATGGTCCATAACCATATTACATAATGCATCAACTCATATCTAGCTACAATAGATCATTACCAAAGTTGAACTAATACAAAAGCGAATCAACCTCTCTATGATACATGTATATTTCTATTTATATATATCAAGATCTTCAGCCATTTACAATGTATTACCAAAACCCTAACCCTACCAACGTTAGGTCTTCCTCCCATGCACGCATTTTGTTCTTCCTCCAGCTGTCGTTTTCCTTATGCACGCTTTCTTGCATTCGCGCATGTTGTGTTACCTTCCAGCTCTAACTTCCATTTCTGTAAACTTTCTTTCCCACGATCATCCTTCTTTCCACTTCATCCTGGTGCCAATAGGCCCCCAACACTAACATGTGACTCATCCTGAGTCACCTAATCCTTTTGAGCATCTTTGATCTCCTTCGTGATCATCTGGAACTTTTCCTTGAGCTCTTCTTCTTTTGTCAGTGCCTGTACGGTCTTATCCTTGATGGTTTCTACTACTTGAACTACCACTTCATCGCTCAGCAATCATGCACATTCAGTCTGGATCTATGCTATCTATGTTTTATCTCCTTCTGCCTATGCGAGTATTTCTGCTACTCGTTCTTATAGTGGCTCTATTTGAGCCTACCGCTCTTATTTTTGTGTTTTCGCAGTGATAATTTATGCCTGCATCTTCTTCATCTCCTGTGTCCATTTCACTCGTTCTGGGATTGGTATGGTCTTCTACCTCTATTTGAGTTCTTGGATTGTTGCATTGATGCTTTCCTCTTCCTTGTCCCAGTGTTGGACCTATGGATCCTCCTCCAACCTTGCCCAAAGTTGCGTTGCTTTATCGAGCAATTCAGCTACTGTGCTAACCTATTGTTCCATATCCTGTACTTGCGTTGTTTCTTCCTGCTTCCTTTGCTCCTTCACTGCCGGTGGAGTGGTTGGTGTGAGTTTTTCATGGAGATTCTCGATCTCCTTCTAATATTTATCAATTTCCTGTGCAATCTGGTCAATCTTTCCTGCTACCAGGAGTTCATTTCCTTGAGCGGTGCTTGGGAGTTTCTCAAAAAATTCTCCCACTCTTCGTTCTAGTTCATTCCTGCGTTCTTTTTCCTCCTGATTTTCGAGCTTGGCCTGCTCACAGAATTTTTCCAGCACCTCGCACTTCTTTGTTGCTTGTTGTAGCACGACTAAGTTCTTATGTGCATGAGACTATACCTCATGGTCAATGCTAACCTGCAATTTATGTAGTTCCCTCAATGGCATCCATGTCAAGACCAATTGAATGTGGTCCAAATCCTTCAGGGGTGTCTTCCCCATGATTTCATCCATGCGCAGCATGCTAGGTTTGATGTAAATTGTTGTGCTTCTGTGTGGAATGGAGTGGACTGTGTCTCATTCTTCTACCTCCACTCTTTATTTGGCTTGTATTGTCGGTGGCTCTATGCCTTTGTTGCTTCTTGTTGTCTCTACTTCCCCAAATTTCTTAAGGAACTGTCCCATTTCTGCCAGCTCTTTTTGCAGTTTATCCTTGTGATGTGCTGCATGATCGAAATCTTCTGCTAAGAAACCTTGGACCATTATGGTTCTCATTTCCCCATTTTCCTCCATGATCGTATAGTCTGGTGATGCTCATTGTACCTTTTATTTCTTGGGCATGCCTCCTTCCTGCGCGGTCGGTCTCCTATTTCCCCCTGGTTCCTTTGTGATGGGGTTTGGGGCGGTCTCTTGTGCTCCCTTATCTTGTTCCAGTTGTTCGTTGATCGACTGTGTAGTCTCTTTCTTCCCCTTCTGGGTCCCTATCTGCTTGGACCCTTTTTCTGCCTGAGTGAGCTTTCCTTGGCCCGTTTGTGGTTTCTAGGGAACTTGGATTTCTGGAGGTTGTGTTTCTGCCTATTCTTCCTCTCCTTCTATTGTTGTTTCCAACACTTCTCGGGTAATTGTTGGGATCCTCCATTCATCATGCCATTCACTGATGACCATGTGGATATCACCCTCTGTGATGCAGTAACGCATTTGTACCCACTGTTTATGTGGATCCTACCTTGCTTGTATCCACATTGTCTGTCATGTGGCCCAAAAATTGGCGATGTCTGCATATCGCATGATAGCCTATGGTGTTATTATCCATGACCAGTTGATAGATTCCTATATATCTAGTAGATATGCTTCAAATATGATTTCATTCTCCCTCTTATGCTTGGCCTGGGCCCAGATCTCAGTAAGAGGTATCTCACTCTCGTTGGTTATGGTCTGGTAGAAAAGACCACATACCCTGGTTCTCGCCATCCCATGAAGGATATTAGGGTAATCAGCCATGAGTAATGAAACTTTGTGCCTACTTCCTGCGCATCCTTGCAGTCCTCCTGAAATAATATCAATAGGTATGGTGCCTAGCTCATAGAGGTGCCTTCTGCACACTGAGATGCAATTGCAATGACTCTTGTTGGTACTTCCTCTTTGCGGCATTTTCTGAGCAATTTGCAAGCTAAGATATTTGTGCCCAGTTGTGTCACTGTTTTTTTTATTCGTTTTATTATGATGCCCCTCGTCCCTCTAGCGGTGGCATATTTATTCTTCATTTCTTCTGCCAATAATTTCTCCTTGGATTTGTCTTCTAGAATTAGCTTGAGATCCATACCTCGGGTTGGTAACCCTATGATTTGTGCGATAAACTCAACAGTTATGGGGATAGATTTGTCCAGTCACATGTCCCCTCCATGTGTGACTACTAATAGTTGTTTGAAGCATGTTGTCGTGTACTAGCCTCTGCCAAAATGTGGTAGCTTTAGCAAACCTAAGATTCTTGTTCTATCCAGCCCATCTTCCCACTGGTGTGGCTGGATAATAATTTCTCCAAGTTGGTTTACGAGTATGGTCTGCATAAATAACCTTTGTGCAAGTTTTGAGAACTTGGTTTCATCGGATACGTCATGGTCAGAATACTTGAGCTTCTCGACGTGACCCAGTAGCTCTAGTTCTACATGTACTCCAGTTGATATGTGTGGTAGAATAATTTCTGCTGCAGGTTTCTTACGAGGTGAGCTCGGTATCTGAACTCTATCTTCATGTTGCAGTGTCTGGTTTGAAGTTCCAACAACTTCTGGTTGTTCCCCCATCAGCCATTCTAGCCAAGCGAAGGCATTCATAGTGGTCTCCTCTATTGGTTGACCTGAGATGGTCATTTGCAACTCGGATGGTTGCATTGGTGCTTCCATATTCTGTGCCATTCCATTAACCTCCAGGGTTGCTTTGGTGCTTTTTGGCTGCACTTCCTGTTGCGTTTCTACTTCCTCGTTCTAAGGCACCTGCACCACTACTGGTGTATCTACTTTCAAGGCTGAATTTCTTCCAATATCGGTGTAGAGTTCACCAAAATCTGCTCGGGGGATGGGATTTTGTCGATGTCGATGATCTTGGGTTGATGTTTCTCATTCTCGTCCAGTGGTCCCCATGACCTAGTTTGAACCTCAGTTGGTCTGGCTGTCTGACTTACTTTTGTTGGCTTCAGTGGTGCCATAGTGGTGACTGTCAAACATTTTCTTAGTTTGAATAACTTCTGGGAGTTTTGTGGTCTCGCTCTAGTCATTCCAGCTTCTATTATTCTCTCTCTCTTTTCCTTTCATGAATAGACCAGTCGCTCACATGCTCACGTGTTGTATGGGTTGGTCACAAAGCTTGTCGAGGACGCTTCCTCCATTATGTGTTTAATGCATCATAATTGTGGGTTCAATGCATCTGTGGAGGTTCCTTACTTTCCATTACATTCATTTTGTTATCTCTTGTTGGCGTGTTTAATGTGATGTCCCATCGGTCCTTTCTGTGCTTTAATTTTGCTTAGTGTTTCCTTGTCATACTGCCTTTCCTGGATTTTTGTTTCCCTCTTATTTTCCCTTTGTATGTAATCGTTGTTCATGCCATTTCTGAATTTGTGTTTTGAACGTCCAGTGGCCTTTCTATATTTGGCATGTTGTGCACTTTTTAGTCTTGTTTCCTTTTTGTTCTCTTTTTCATTTTAGAATTTTTATTTTTTTTACTTTTTAACTACGCAATGAGTGGTCGAATGTCCTTGTACAACTTCAGTCATCTCCCATTGATCAATCCTCTAAGGTCTGCGCCTAATAAATCTCTTAAATTTACATCTCCTCCTTCTGTGATAGATTTTACCTCATATGGTCCTAACCAATGAATTATGAACTTCCCCGAGTGATGAAACGACTTGTTGTCATAGAGAAATACTAGATCTCCTTCCTTAAAAGTTTTATTTTTTATGTGTCGGTAGTGCCAAGATTTGTCTCTTGCTTTCCGCACTTTTTTATGGAATCCTTCCAGGATTTGATCTTCCTCCATTGACAATAATTGATTCATTCTTTCCTGTACTACACCTCATTCTGTAATCTGTGTGATAGTTGTGATGCGTAAGCTAGGTACTAAAAATTCTAATGGCACTACTGCTTCTTGGCCATAGACTAGCTTGAATGGTGTGTGCCCTGTCAACTTTTTTCATGTAGTCCTATATGCCCATAATACTGCTGGTACTTTGAGGTCTCAGTTGTCTCTATTGACGTTACATATCTTTGTCAGTTCATTTTCCAGAATTTTGTTGAAGGCTTCTACTGTCCCATTTTCCTGTGGGTGATACGGTATGCTCTTCTGGTGATGAACTTCAAATTCTTCAGTCAGTGCGTGGATGGTGATGTTTATGAAGTGTGTTCCTTGGTCGCTCATCAAAACTCTTGGTCACCCAAATCTAGTGATGACTTTCTCAAACAAGAAGTGTGCAACTATCTCTGTGCTACAATATTTTATTGGTGCAGTTTCTGCCCATATTGTTACATATTCTGTCGCGGTAATAATGTATCTTTCCCCTGTTCTTTTGGTTGGTGGGTTAATTGGTCCCACAAATTCGATTGCCCATTTATCAAATGCCTATAATTTTACTTGTGGTCATAGTGGCATCTCGTCCCTTCTATTGGGTTTGTCTACCCTTTGACAAACATCGCATCTCTGACAATACTCTTTCAAGTCCCTATGAATCGTTGGCCACCATAGTCTTGCACGTAGTACCTTATGCATGATAGCTTTTCCTGCATAATTACCTCATGTGATTCCCTTGTGGGATTCTTCTAAAAGTCTTGGTCGTTTGGTCTCTAATACGTACCTTTGAAATATGTTTTCTACACCCAGCTTGTATAGGTGTCCTGTGATCAATTGATAGTTAGTTGCACAGAATACCAGGTTTTTCTTCTGCGCGGTGGTATATTCTTGTGGCGCAATACCTATGCTCAATTACTGGATGATCTCTACGAAGTAGTCATCAACAATATGTACTAAGAATAACTATGCATCTGGAAATTTGTCTTCTAAATTTGTAGGTTCTTCTCCATTTGTGACCCTGGATAGGTGGTCAGGTCCTGCATTTAGTTTCCCTGGTTTAACTATTACTTCAAAATCAAATTATTGAAATAACAGTAACCATCGACAGATTCAGCCCCCCCAACACTAGCTTGTTGACTAGGTATTTCAGGGTTGAGTGATCTGTAAACATATTAAAGTGTTTTCCCAATAGGTAATGTCTGAACTTCTGTAGTTCATAGACCATAGCTAGGCCTTCCCTTTCTGTCATGTTATAATTATGTTCTGATTCTGATAACTTTATGCTTGCAAATGCTTTCGGATGATCCAAGTCTCAGGGTATCCAGACCATGTTAACACTCATCGCTCCATTGATACTTTGTATCCTTCCTTAACAGTTTTTCCATTGGGGTTGTGATCTGCACATATCCTTTGATAAACTTCCTGTAGTATCTTTTGTGCCCTAAGGTTGCTCTTAGCTGTCGGATTGTTTTTGGTGCTAGTAATTTAACAATGACGATGATCTTGACCGGATCCACTAACAATCCTTTTTTTCATACTATATGGCCCAATAGTGTCCCAAACGGTGTTCCAAATATGAATTTCTTGATGTTAAGTGATATCTAGCACTGTCTACATCTCTCTAAAATCAGTTGTAGCACTTCCACATGGTTTTTCAGCAGACTGTAAATTGTCCAGTCATCCAGGTATACTTCGAGGAACTGATGGATGAATTCCTTAAATGTCGCGATGACTACTCTGGAGAATATTGCGGGTGCATTCTTCAGTCCAAATAGCATGAGTGTGTACTGATAAGATCCCCATTCCATCACAAATGTGGTATTTTGTATGTCCTCCTGTGCTATCTTAATCTGATGGTAGCTTGAGAATCCATCAGTGAATGAGTAAGCTTCATGTCCCCCCACATTCTTTAACACTTCATCTGTGAATGGTGTAGGGAATGGGTCGTGTAGGCATGCATCATTAAACTTCCTCAAGTTGACGCATATCCTAATCCCTCTTCCTTGTTTATTTTCATGTACTACCATCAGGCTTATCCATTTTGATTCCTCAACTGGTTCGATGATGATGGCTTCGAGCATCCGATCTATCTCATCTTTAAATTTCTATTTATATATGAGGTTCAGTCTATAGGGTCACTATCTGATAGGTCTCACTTAAGGTCTAAGTGGTATCTTCATCTCTCCCAGTTCTCCTGCTATACCCTTCATCTCTGTAAATGTTGTGGGACAAAGGTCGCTATATTCACACAACAATTATGTGATTCTTTCTACTATTTTCTCATCCCAGTAGTCTCCAATGCTAGCCATTTTGGGCTGCTCAGTTGTCCCGATGTTAACTTTATTTACCTTGATTGGCATGGCAATGACTTCTAATTCTATGGGTGGTCCTTCCACATCTCTTTCTCCTTATACTTATTTGATATGAATGTCATGTGGCTTATCTTCATCTGGTTCTTCCTCCTATACATGATAACATGACAATAGCTCCTTGACTGTCTGTTTATTTTGTTGTTTCTCTTCTATGATAAATTTTATTTCTGGTTCTTTGATGAATATTACTCCTCTTATTCGTTTGATATTTGTGTCTATGTTGGAGTTCTCATGCTCGAATGAGAAACTGATTGTGAAGTTTTGTTTCAATGTCCTCCACATTGTAGTTCCTTTGCGCATTTCCTGGTCTGTGTACTAGTTCGTTGGTATGCCCCCTAAAGTACGTATGAAGTGATGAGGCAATTCCTCTGGTGATGTCATTTTCCATAACATTTTTCACTTCACCAAGTGTTCCGCTGGTGCCTCTTGTCCTTGGTATTGTTTTTGTTTGTTGTATTCTTGTTCTATGTCAAACCTTATGTGCAGTAGTCGCTTACATTGATAACAGTCTGTAACGGTATCTTTATGTGTGCCCCACCATCTTACGGATGTGGCCTTGAGTGCTAATTCAAGTTCTAACAGTCATTGGTTTTCTAATACTTTGTCTTCGTATTGTGTTAAGAGTGTTTCCAAATCATTTAGTTCATGTAAACTGGGTGGTTCTTTGATGTTTTTGCCTACCCATCTTACTGCATGTTCTATTATTGCACATCTTCGCATGGATACTTCATGTAGTCTCTACTGCCAGTTTTCTAACCCGATGTCTGAGTCTGTTGCTCACGAAGTAATGCTCCGCCAACTGATTACCCCCTCTACAGTTGGGTTTACATAATCATCATCGTGCGTAGTTGTTTTGTATAGCTGGCCGATCTCCTATAAGTCCAGGAAAGTGGGTTCTACAAACCTCTCCCCTTCCGATGGATCTAGAGGTTCTATGACCCTGTATTCTCTGGATTCAAATGTCATTTTCCTAGTTTTCAAATTGATTATGGTCTAGTTCCCAAATGCCCAATCCATACCAAGAAGTGTCGGGTAAGGTGTTGTGTCGTCCACTATTTCAATGACTTCAAAGTCTTCTTTAGTGCGCACTCCATCAAGATCTATTGTCACTCCTTTCAGTCTACCTATTGGTAGGACTCTATGTTGGTTTGCTAGTATTAATTGGACATTTGAGTATCCCAGTGTTAGCTCTCCCATAAATTGCCAAGTATTCTTGGGTAGCACATTCACTTCGGATCCTAGGTCTAGTATAATGTCTCCCATGTTGAAATATCCAATGTTAGAATTTAGTCTAAATTCCCTACTTGTTCTTTGTCTTGTGTCTAGATGATTGACAATTTTTTGTTCTAGTTTTTCTTTTGTCTCATGGCTACATTTCTCTAGTATGTTTTGCAATATTTTCACAGATGAAGGATCACTTAATACTTTCACGCATGATTGCAAAATTCCTTTGATTGTACTTACTTGTCCCTTGGGATGCATTCTGTTGGTATGATCCAATGATGGCGGCATCTCATATTCTAGGACTTCCTTGAATGGTTGCGTAGTTGAAGTCGACGTTGTGTCCGCCTTCTAAAATTCTTGTCTGGCTTCCTTAAAAGTATCCTTTTCTTTTAGTGCATTGAACTCCTTTATTGGTTCGATGTTCTTCTTTACCCATTATTTATGTGCTAGTTCCTGTCGAACTACTTCACTTCCTATTTTCGTTCCTCCATGAGTGACTATATTGATGTTTCATCCATCATCCCTAGCTTCGGCTGAAATCCACTAGACATTATGATTGTTCTAGATCCTATTTTACTGAATATTTACTAGTAGTGTCGGACATTCCTTTGTATCGTGGTATGATGCGTGACAATACATACAAGTTGTTGGTGGAAGTAGACATTCTCATGCATAATGTCCCGGTTGCTGACAATTGTGACATGTGACTGGTCCTCTACCATGTTTGAAACCTCCTTTGTCTCATCCTCCTCCTCAGTAGCCTGCTCGGTCACCTCTCGCCATGTTATATTGTGGTGCCTGATTATACCACGCAGTATTGTATTGGGGTTGTGTCGGGTTGTATGGCGGCTGCACGTTGTTGTATGGTTTTTGTGCAATATTGTACTATTGTTGCACAGTATTGTATGGATTTGGGGCTTGATTGAACTGTGGCGATGCTTGCCCAGTCATCATTTCGGCCTGTACCCTTTATGCATATGATGTTCTTTCCCGAATCATCTCCGTAGTTCTGCAATCTTTGTCGTCATGGCCTACTGACTTACAAAAGGTTCAATATGAATTCCTAGGAACTGTCTGGTATTTCTTCATCATCATGTAGTGATAAGGGTCATGACACGGTTTCTTGCATATTTCTCACCATAATCCTCCCTGTGGTAGAGGATTTGTCATACCTGTTTCCATATACTACGTGAATGTTGGGTATTCGTTCTTGTGGTGTCCTTCCGTCCTACATGCGGTGCACCAAACAGCTTCTCGTTTGTCATTGTACTTATTCTGGTTCAGCTGAAATGTTAGATTCTTCAAATCCTCCTTCAATTCCTCAATAGATGGGTCTGTATGTTGGTACTGGTTCTCTTCCAGTTGCAATGCTTCCTGTAGAGCCTATGTCTACATCTGCAATTTCTATTGTCGGAAGGGATATTTTAAGTGTGGGAGTAGTGAGTTGACAAACAGGTGTCGATGTTGCATCTCGGTCATAAGGTATCTTAGTTTTCCCTTTAGTCTCTTGAATCTGTGGTCGATCTCCCATACAAACTCTCCTAGTTTCTATCTTATCTCGATCATCTCGTTCATGTACTGATCCTCTAAGCTCAAATTTCGAAACTCATTAATCAATAGCTTCTTAATGTCTTCCAGTGTCCTCATCATCCCAAGGGAACTATTTGTGTCTAGAATCATGTAGCATTCTAGTGCACGGTCTCTTAGCATAATCATTAGTTGCGCTAGTTTGGTATCTTCATCACTGATCTGTTTTTCCTTCTAGATGTTTGCGCAAATGAACAAATTCTTCTCGGGGTCTTTTGTTGCTTCTACTCAAAATTCTAGTAATCTAATAGTGGGATTGTGTCCTACTATTCTGAATACTAAACTGCTTCTTCCTCCACGTGGTGTAGATACTTGACTAGTGTTGCATGAACTGTCTCCTCTAGTTGTTGCTCCTAGAGTAGATGTACTTCTTATTGTCAAACTTCCTCCAAACTTCGGTTGTCTAAACAGTGGTGTTCTCTTTGGTGTATTAGTCACACATGGGTTTATGGGTTCCACACTGACATTAATATGGATAGGATGGTTGCCTTCTCCTCTTGTTATTGGTCCTCTCATCTTCCTCTCATACGTTGTGCACAGTATTTCCTTAATCTTCTCCACAAATCAGAGATCCTCTACCTCTTCCTCATCGCTCGCCAAGCCTTCCCTCATGGCTACAACTCTCTTCTTGGTATTCATATTATTTTGGTAGGGTTCTCCACTGTGCATCTTTCTTGATGATTCCAAGATCCACTTGAGCTATTCGTCATCCATCATGATCGGGTCCAATGGTTCCTCCTCCTTCTTGCCTTTATCCTCACCTCCTTCCATTTATCCTCTCTCTATCATTGTTTCCCCCCTTCCCCCATGCATGTAGGGAAGTTTAGATGTCTAATTCCATTGTCATTAAACCTTTGTTATATAGCAGTATATTAATAGAAGTATATAGAGATTGAATGTACCTTCCTCAAGGTCCACATAGAAATTCTTTCTCTGTTGCGCTGTATGAATTCATTGTGTCAACTGAAAATTTGGTGATGAAACATGCCACAATACTATCAAGCCAAAAGTCTACTATGCGAGTGAATTTGTTGTTCATCTGTTGTGACTGCTCAATTTGTACCTGATTCCAATCTAGCTGTTGGATCCAGTTCATCGTGTGGTTATCCTTCAACCTTAGTATCCACTCCTATAGTAGATGCGAAAAATCACAGAAAAGGACTTCATGTAAATCAGTAAACACGTATTTATCCAAATATTTGCAAGGTGTGATTCTAGGGTTTCTATTGTCTTTATGGGAAAACTCTAGCTCTTTGGTTCTCAACCAACCTTCGATTTATTCTTTCCTGGGCTTCCACGGTCTCAACATTCCCCTCTAATGGCTCATTGATCTTCTTATTTTTCTCATTCTTTTCTCGTTCAATCTATCCCATCTACCCAGTCCTCTCTTGTTCCTTCTAACACGACAACATAACCATTTGTTGGTTTAACTACCTTCTTTTACTGTCTAGGTTATTTACCTAGGGTTCATGTCTTTCAGATCTCCAACAAAGCCTCTAAAACTATCATCCCTCCTGGTAGACCAAAAGGAAACACAGTAAACAGAGTGCACTGGGCAGTCTCACCCGAGATAGCTTTAAATGGGTGGTTGTAAGACTCAGGTGTTTACAGCCTAGGATTTAGTATAATATGGGGGGTTATTAATACGAGCCATCTACTATGAATCGTGATTGAAATCTACTAGTACTCACGGGGTTCCATCTATCCTTCACAGTTATTTCCCAAACAACACAATCGTATCCCATAACAATGCATCAACTCATTTATTAAGTATAACAATTAATTGTTGAAAGCAAATAAAGATATACATGCATTCATCACATTACAGAGATATTACCGTGGTTCACCCCCTCCTGGGCTATGTCCACAAATATTTGTCTCTTGGCCCTTTTATTATGGCAGTTTTGCATCTCCAGCGTCGCGTGCTTACAATTCCCTATGATGGGTAAGACCTGTATGAGGTGAACTAGATCGCACCAGGATCCAAAGCCTACGATCTAATCCTTATATCTTCCTCCTCTCCTCTGTTCTTATCTCAACAGCTTACAAAAATGGTCCATAACCATATTACATAATGCATCAACTCGTATCTAGCTATGATAGATCATTACCAAAGTTGAACTAATAAAAAAGTGAATCAACCTCTCTATGATACATGTGTATCTCTATTTATATATATCGGTCTCTTCATCCATTTACAATGTATTACCAAAACCCTAACCCTACCGATGTTAGTTCTTTCACCCATGCATGCGTGTTTTTATTCCTCCAGCTGTCGTTTTCCATATGCACACTTTCTTGCATGTGGGCGTGTTGTGTTACCTTCTAGCTGTAACTTTCATTTCTGCACGCTTTCTTTCCCACGATCATCCTTCTTTCCACTTCTGCCTAGTGCCAACACCTACTATGGAAATGGAATCTTCACGGTGGAGGAGGAGATTCATCCAATTTGGAAGCTGGAGAACAATGCAGGGATAGCCAACGAAATCACCACAGGGAAAATGGAGGATAGCGCAGGGGCTGCCAACGAAGCTGGAAAGGAGGAGGAGGAGGAACAGCCTCAGCATTTCGCCAACCACCTCATGGAGGAGCACCTTCAACTCCTCTTCGAGATTAGGCAGAAATAGGATGACCATATGCACTCCCAGAGCGTCAACCAACGGATGAACATCTTGCTCGATGTGTTAACGGTTGCTCCTGCGCGCGCAGATTCCCTACTTGTGATCAGTGGTTCACCCTGGTCTACACAATACATGGACAACCATGCTCAGCTATGGATTGATGTCTCCAGGTTTGGGTTTTTTGTATATTTCAATTGCAAGCCCGTTGGTCTAGCTTACCATGACAACAAGATAGATGAACTAGCAGTTTTTTCTTATTCTGTCTATGTAGTTTTAGTTATGGAAGCTCTATCTATAGTTGGCCTTAGTGATAGGTTGCAGAACATGGTTCAGAAATTTTTGTTTCTGAATATAGACTATAATTTTTTATGTAAACATTTTAGTTCTGGCAATGCTACAACTCACAAGGATGTGTCAATCTCTGAACATCAAGGAGCCACCTGTTCCAGTTTTCCACTTATGGCAGAACAGGTGGCTTACACTTGTCACTGTACAACATATACATCATTAATACAAGGTTCTACACTTTTATTTACAAAAAAATATATATAATAAAATAATAGGGAAAAACCAAACAAACATAATTACTTCACAACTAATTAACTATTATATTAATATAATCAAATAAATTAACTCATCTTAATATAAAAAAAAAATCATACATGCAAGTAACATAAAAGAGAAGAATAAACTAAACAATCAAACATAATTACTTCACAACCAATTAACTATTACATTAATAATATAATAAGAGAAATGAACTCATAGGAGAAACTTTTTAAAGAAAATAAAATCATGCATACAAATAATATAAAAGGGATAGGGATAAACGAAACAAACAAA
>ML800480.1:492427-504851 GCA_009831015.1 Picea engelmannii | reverse complement strand
GTCTTCCCTAGGGTGCATTCCCAAAACTTCCTGCAGGGAGAGGGTGAAATCCAAGTCCCTTCCCACCACCAAAAGAGGGTCAAGAAAAACACCTGCAGAGACTAATTCCTCCCAGAAGGAGGTCCTATTAGAATAGGTGCCATAGATATTAACCATTGAGAGGGATATATCACTATTCTTATGTTTTAAATTAACTGAAATTGAAGTGCGGACAACCAAGGAGGATAGGGCCTAAAAATTGGGGCTCCATCTAGTAAGAAGACCTTCAGAGAGACCTATAGCATCAATTTTGTTGAATGACCAATTCCTAAGCCAAGGAATAAAAATTTCTCTTTCTCTTTTACCTGAACACATCGTCTCTTGTATCATGATAACGCTTGAATTTAGGCTTAGAAACATACCTTTGAGGGATAGCTTCTTTGGGGCACCCCCAATCCCTCACGCATTAAATGAGAGGAAGATCATTTTGACCTCGACGGAAGGGCTTTCCCTACTCTGAGGGCCCTGGTGATGGTCGCTTGGGTTCATTTGTGGATTTCCACTATGGCTTGTTATTTTTATTTTTAAAGATGGGATTTTCTACTTGCCTATGCGTGGGGAGGTGGGTTGAGGACCAGGCCTCCAAGGGAGGAGGAGGGGATTCAGGATTTGGATCTCAAATAATATCTTCTTACCCGAGGGGATATGGAGACCTTAGGGGAAGGAGGAGGGGGGGGTAAGGAGGGGGTACAGAGGAAACCCTAGGAGAGGAGGGGGTGGAAGGGGCGAGCATGGGAACCATCCTGGCAAGGGGAGGAAGGAGGAGGTTTCTCATGAAGGATATTTTTCCAATATCTTTTCCAAAACCGATTGAGCATCCGACAATCTCGGAGGGGAGGAGAAGGAGGGGGGAGCTATGGGAGAGGCGGTGGACTTGGGAGGTTGGGGGGATAAGAGGACGGGGGGTTAGAGGTAAGAAAAACCACATCAAAAAGAGAAAACAAAGGCAGGAATGAAATAGCCATACGTGTATCAGAAGCCTTTTTAACTAGGTCATCCATGGATTTTCTGGAGAGGTCCACTTTTATTCTATCAAGAGGAACCTATGGAATTTTTCCTTCCACCGAGACAGCCTTGACAGAGTCATGCTTTCTAATAGTGGATTTGGATTTCCATACTCTAGCAGGAGCTTGCTGCAGCGGAGCAATTTTTATGCATTGGGAGCGAATATAACCAATTTTGAGGCAGTCATGGCACCGGAAAGGTATTCTCCAGTAGTCTATCTTCTAGTACCAAGTAATTCCAGCATAAACCAAGTCGATGTTGCCTACTAGCCCTTCTATAACACCAACTTCAATCATGACCCAGGCTCATCTGCGGTGTTTTTTCAAGTCCCAATTAGGTTCGATCTTGACGAAAGAGCCTAATTTGTTGCCAATAGCTTCCAAAGCTTCTCTGGACAAAAAAAAATAGGAAAGCCAAGTAAGATCACCCATACCTTCAATACCGCCATGGATTCTTTAAGGGGGTCGAAATCCATTGTCCATAGCTTTAGGGTAAGACCAAACAGACCCCATGACCAAATCTTTTTTCGTATTTCATCACAGTCATCAGTTGAGAGGAAACTGAATGAAATCCAGTTTCAAAATATGGACATTTTGGGTGTATCCAATTAGGGGTTTCCACAGGTTATTCATCCAACCTATGAGGGATTTTTTTACTGGGGCTTTACCAATGATAATTCCAACCATGGTTTTACCCACCAGCTAAGGAACGTCGCAGAGAAGAATATCATCTCTGACCACCATCTTCACATAACCCATGCATTCCTTAATGCACCAAGATGATTTTTTTTGCAGAGGTTGGTCCCCTTTGCCGGTAAAACCCTTATTTTATTTCATCTGTGAAACACCAGAAGAAGTACCCTTCTTCTTAGGGAGAGAAGATGGGGTGACGAAAATATTATGTTTCCTGAGGGGTGAAGAGGGTTGAGAGCCTAGAGAACCTAGAGAGATGACAAGGGAGTTTGAGATATTGGCTTGCTCAAAACCGTCGCCTGCATATCCTTGTAGTAAATGTGAAGTCATGTGAAGGCTAGGACACTAGTGCTGCAGGAGTTCCAAGAAATATTCATATTATGTGAAGGTGGAGGGGATTGCGGGAATGTCTTCATAGTCCACCACCTTCGTGTTTGAGTCCACCATTTGTCACGGCCCATGTGATGGGAATGCGGGAAACATTGGGGTCTGGTCAGAGTACATCATTGCAGGGAGAAAGGGAGATAAAAAGAGGGTTCGGGGAAAGCACAGGAACCTGAGACGGGGAGCTAGGAAAGAAATCTGGGAGCTTGAAACGGGGGTCGGGAGAGTTTGTGGGGACGGGAAAAAAAAGGGGAGGGAGAGGGGAAGGCATGTGACCCCCACCTGAGGTTATATGCCTCATGGTGCATAACATAGGGGGCTTAGCCTCAGATCCAAAATCCCAAAAACCTCATCGATTTCCAATGAGGGAACTCATTATTATTCAGTGATTAAAATGCAATTTATTTCTTTTTTATTTTTTTATTTTTTTTCATTTCTTGTCATATCTTTATAGTCATCCTCATTTCCATTATCACTGAATAGAAAAAGTTATATTTAAAAGCATTGTTCATTTATCTATCCTCGTTATTAGATTAAAACGTAATTTATTTGTTTTTAATTTTTTTTCTATTTCTTGTCATATCTTTATAGTCATCCTCATTGCCATTATCATTGTTATTTCTCTTTTCCTCATCGATATTGTAATAAGAATGTTTACCTTAATCAATACAATAGTGGTAAGGACTTAAATATGCAATGTATCGACATAGTGATATATACATTGCAAAACTAAACCTACGTCTCATGGAAAGCTACATCCATCATATGTATCTATATTTTTCACTACTAAGATCAAGTTTAACACCATGCACCCATATGATATGAAGGATTTGAAGTAACCAAAGAAGGAAAAGAACATTATTTAGAGGCATCTATATAAACTCCTCATTGAATTTCACGGGTAGATCGCTTTTTTTCCAGAAGAAAATTTCACAATTTATATTAAGTAAATATATATTTTAACATCTGAGTTATACAATATACTATCCTAAAAAGGATGATGTCGTGCACTAAGAAAATCAATGAAAAAAGACAAAAAGCATCATGTCTATTACATACAAATACTTCCTTACTAATATTCCTCAAAGATATTAGTCTAGCCATGATGACTGGATCTTTTCTAGGCTTGAAGAGGAGACTGAAAATCCTCGCTTATCAAACAATTCATGGCTAGAAGAAATAATACAGCAAACCACTCATACAGTGGTCAAAAGTGTGAGAGAGTAATATAGAGTTAATAGATATTGATGAGACGGTGTTGACCCTCCACTCCTTCAGTCCATAAGTGAAGTGTGATGTAACCCTTTGGTTCATTTAATGCTTTCTTTGATAGCGTATCTTCTTCTTTATTGAATTCTAGGTAAATGTGGAAAAATTGGATGCTCTCGAAGGTGTTGATAACAATTCGGATTATTTTTTTCTAGCATTCAAGAGAGCTAACACGTAACTCACATCTTTCATTCAGCCACTCGATAATTACCTTAGAATCGCCCAAAATTTGAATCTTTGGGAGAGCAAGAAGGTTTGCTAAGAATAAAGTAGCCCAAGCACCCATTAATTTTACCTTTGTATTCGTGTCGATTCCATAGTTCAGGTACCATTTATGAACCAAAGAGGCTGAAAGTTTAATTGTGCCTCCAGATCCACAACAATGACCATTTTCCTTTGCTGCACCATCAAAACAAGCTACACGAAATTCAAAAATTTGATTAATACAGGAACGCAGCTAGGATTTGTTAATTATTTCCACAGGCTTGTGGACTAAACCAAGCGATATTATCATTACTGACAGTGTTGAGGGAGTTTTCTCATCGAATATCGTTGCATTCCTTTCAAGCCAGGCATACCAGCAAATTAAAGGAGCTAATGTAGTTGGTGTTGAATAGTTTCCTATCCACTTAGATATATTGTCATCCAAACTGCTTCCACCCCACTTTTGATTATAAATTCCTAATGAGTAAACCAAGTTCCACATGGTGTTGGTAAAAGTACAGTGCAAGAGGAGATGTTCTATAGTTTCACTGTCGGTTTTGCAGAGGATGCATTTGCTAGGGCCTTGCCATCTTCTTCATTGGAGGTTTGGCCACAACAGAATCTTATTGTTGGCTTCTAGCCACACAAAGAGTTTAACCTTCAACTGTAAGTCCCACTTCCAAATGTTCTTATACCAACCGGAAACTGTCAATAGGTTTTGAGTGGTGCACATGGCCAAGTAGGCAATTTTTGAGGTAATAATCCTAGAAGCATCCCCCCCGATCCACCATAATTCATCATTGTTTTATGTTAAGGTGGTGCCCGAGGAATGAAGAGCTCGCCTGAACCGGTCCCACTTCATTTCCAGATCCCCTGAGAGTTTTGATTCAGAGTTGCCAATCCACTAAGGTGAACAAGGGTTGCGTCGTTGTGTTCTTCATGCATGTGCGAGCACTATTATACATTTTTTATGCAGAGAAGACTGAAAGAGTGGGGACAGGATCGAATGAATGCCCAAATATAGAATTTTTTCCCTCCCAATATCCACAAGGGACCCCGAACCTATATTTTAGCTAAGCCAATTGGTAATAATATGAACTGATTTCAGCGGGCCCTTCGATATTTTGGAATCTGAGGGCTGAGTGAAAGATTCTGAGCGAAGCCATTTAACAACAGACATAGAATGGAGATATTTTTATTTTAGAACCTTTTTCCACAGAACATCACTTGTAAGTGATCTCCAAAGAGTTGTAGTCGTCAATTCTTTGTTGAATGTAAAGATGTTGAGGAATTCCCATCCCCCAAATCATTTTGGATGAGCGAGAGTTTCCCAATTAGCAAGATGGTAATGATGAGAATATGCATTTCCTTTCCACAAGAAATTAAAAAGTAGCTTCCTTAATCTGTTGAGAATGGACATAGGGACAGAAGCCAATGATAACTAGTACATAGGCTGGCTTTCAAGTACAGTTTTGTAGAGAGTATGTCTACCTCCCAGTGACAACCATCTATAGCTCCAATGACTAATCCTCTTTTCCACTTTAGTTAAGAGCCACAGGAAATATTCAGTGCTTTGGACTCCATATTTTAATAAGTACCCCAAGTAATTGAAGCCCCCCTCTAGATCAATGAACTTATATGAGTGGAACTGCTTGAAGGGGGGAAGATTAGTCTCCTCAAGACCCGAAAAGTGTACAGTATATTTGTCGATATTTACTTTTAAGCCCAAGGCTGAACAAAACAAATGAATGATGCATTTGATCTCTTTCCATTCCTGCAAAGTTGCATTAGTCATCAGTAGAACATCATAAACAAAACAAAAACGGAGTATTTTTGTCAATCTGGTAACTTTTATTCCAGTTAATGAGCCTTCACTTTTACTAGATTTTAGTAGCAGGCTCAAGCTTTCCATCACAAGAATGAAGAGTAAGGGAGAGAGTGGGCATCCCTGACGAAGGCCTCTACCAATATTGAAAAAAATTGTGGCCTCTCCATTAACTAAGACAGTTAGGGACACAGAGCTAACACATTCTAGAATCCATTTTGTCAACTGAGTCCCAAATCCGACTTGGATTAAGATCAGTCTCAGGAAGTCCCAGATGACACAATCGTAGGCCTTTTGAAGGTCTAGTTTAAGTATAAGGGCATTTAAATGTTTTTGTTTGATGTTATGGATGCATTCATGAGCTATTCCAATTGCATCATGGATCAAACGCCCCTCCAGAAAGACAAATTGTTCTGCTAGGAGATTCCTTGACAAAATCGGCTTAATGTGGTTTGCTATAACTTTTGAGATTAATTTGTAAACCAAATTACATAAATAAATCGGTCAATAGTCTCCAAAAGTCTAAGGTTTTTTGGATTTTGGAATCAAAGCCAGAAACATGGAGTTAAGATTTCTAGTAATGCATCCACTAGCTCTAATCAACTCCACCAGTGCCAGAAGATCCTCACTTATCAATTCAAAAAAATGAGAGAAAAATTCCACAGTCCAACCATGCGGGCCTGGAATTTTTTCCTTTTTGAATTTTGATAAGATCGATTTTATTTCCAGAGCAGTGACCGACACATAGAGCTCTTTATCTTCCTTCTCACTCAGCTAATTGTTAAAAAAACAGCCACTTTTACCTATTCAGTAATAGAAACCAACTCATTGTTATTGAAAAAACTCTTTAAATGATTTTCAACCTCCTTAGATATTTCATTCTAACCTATATGAAGATGTCCTGAGTCATCTTTAATTTCCCATAGGTGTTTATTGACTCTCCTCTAATTAGCGAATTGGTGGAAAAACTTAGTGTTTTTGTCACCGCTTTTTGCCCAAAGAGCTCGGCTTTTGAGGCGCCATCGATCCTCCTGTGACTTGAGTATTTTGTTTCTTTCGGATTCAAGTTTGATGACGAGGGTTTATTTCTCCAATTGAATATTACCATCTAAGATCTCCTTGAATGGATCTATGATATTTAATTCCAATATTTCCAAGTGCTTAAATTCCCGAGCCCATTGTTTCTTTAACCAGTTTTTGGTGAGAAATTCCAGGTCCTTTACCTTCCATAAAAATCATCGTTGAATATCTTCTTCCTAGTGATAAACTTGGTCGATCCACAGGTTTGTGACCAATCTGTTATAGTCTTTATCAGAAAGTCAAACGGGATTGAATTTGTAAGGGTAGGCTTTGGGAAAAGTAGAGCTCTCTAGTTGTAACAAAATAGGGGCATGGTTAGAAACAAAGGGGTATTCAACCCAGGATCGAAATAATCGACCATCCAGAAGAAGATCCCCTACCACCATAAATATATCCAGATGTTTCGCTATATAATTGCTACCTATGCATCCATTTCTCCAAGTCAGAATGAGTTTGTCTGGGTGAACATCAATGAGTTTATGAGAGAGGAAGAGCATGCCAAAAAATCTTGATAGTTGACTTGAGTTGGCAATGCCTCCCCAACTTTCACCACTGGAAAGAGTCAAATTCAAATCATCGGCTATCACAAGGCTTTGAAGAGAGAGTAAACCAATGTTTGAAAGATTGTTCTAGAATTCTATACGTTCCATGCAGGGGCCATAAACATTTAAGAAATTAATTTTCCGATTTGTAGAGAGAATAGAACCTGTCAAAAAAATTCCCCCACAAGTAAGGAAAGGCACCAAGTTAAAATATTGGGGGTCCCATGCCACCAGTAGGCCCCCAGAATTACCAACTGAGCTCACTACACATGTAGTCCAGGAAAGACGAAAAACCTGAAGGAAGGATCATGCTTTCTCAGCTTCGACCAAGGTTTCCTAAAGGAAAATAATAATGGGATGTGTGGAATCCAAAACACGACGAAGAAAGGCTACTTTTAGGGTACCTCCAGGCCCTCTGAGATTCAGTGACAAGAGGATCATTATTTGTCTCTTGCTAGGGCCTTCACTGCTCTAAGTGCCCCACTATCGGTATTGGTAGGATCCAAGACTATGGAGGGACATGATTTTGTCAATAGTTTCTTCCTTGAGCTTCTTGTCTTAACATGGGAAAAATCAGTACCTAGACCTCTCGCGAGTCCAGGATAGAGTTAAGGGAGGAATCCCCTTCTTTGGATTCGTGAAATCCTGGTAACAGATAGTTTTTAGTCGACGGGGATGTGGACTCTGTAGTATTTAAGGAGGAGGAGGCAGGAAGAGTGTCGGGAGAGGAGTGTACAAAGTTTCTATCGATCAATACTTCGCTAGATGGAGGAATACAGGTATTAGAGGCAAGGATGAGGTTCGAGGGCGAGGGATCAGTAGTAGGCAGACTAGATCCCAAAGTCGCAGGTAAAACCTCTGGGGAGCAGAGGGACTTCAAAGTTTATGAATCTTTGACCTCTTCAATCTCCATAAGGGATAAAGAATGAAAACAAGTCGGGCAATAATTTTGCAGCTTACCCGAGAAGGATTCCTCTTATTCCTATGGAGATGTGGATTTGGGAAAGGGGTATCTACACACTGAGTGCACTTCCTCTTCATGGTCTTCCAAATATAAGAGCAGTACAGAGTCTTCAGAGACTTCGTTTTCCACCCATCCCCGGTAGTTTTTCTTTAGGTGTCCTATGCTATGGAAACGACTGCAACGAAAGGGTATTCCGAGGTAATCCAGATGTTGTGTTATCCTTTTTCCCCTCCATTCAATCTCTAATAGTTCTGGTAGACCACCGTGAACTTCCATCTCCACCAAAAATTTTCCCATCTTCCTGGTCATTGACGAGAGAGTAGAGTTATCTACCGAAATAAAAGTGCCTAAAGAGTTGCCAATCACCTCCAATGTCGCCTTGTTCCAGAACTAGAGAGGTAATCCTTGAAGCAGGATCCACAAGTGCTTGTATTGGAAGTACTCAGTCACAGGATTAAAAGTCAGGCGCCATCGTTTTATCATGAGACTGCTCCCATCAAGTACCCACTTCTGTGCTAATAAAATAGAAAAATCTTCATGAGTTTTACACACAAATCCCAACCAGCCTTTTTTCAGGAAGATGACTTATGGTGCATATCCAAGTAATGGCTTCCAAGTAAGGTCCACCCAGTCTAAAATGGATACCTTACAAAGGTAATTGTAGGATATCCTTCCAACTAAACCACGGAGCACTAAACTACAAGACTCTGCAAGAACAACATCAGAGCCTAAGACCATTTTATGAACAGTTTTTTTTCCGCCACTGTCTGCAACTAAGTCAAGGGTTCAAATCCACTTTACAGCCCACCTGTTGTTGGTTAAGTTGGTAGTGTTGCTCATTAAGAATTCCTTTAGACTGTGGAACAGAGGGGCGTTCAAAAGGAATGGTGAAACTAGAAGGTGAATACAAGAACTCGGCAAAAGGGGGTGCACAAGGTGGACAAGGGGAAGATCGAGACTGATCGCAGTGAGGAGGAAGACCAGGGAATTTGAGTGTGGAGGTAGTAGTTTTACCAAGAGACTCTGCCAATTCAAATAACCCCTCTTTCCTCCAAAGTTCCTCGTCAGCCACATTCATCAATGTGTTCACGTTGGCTTCAGCACATGGCAGAGGATGTGAGGCCATGAGCTACCACCTGGGCTCCACTGATCCCAAATCCCCAACAACTTTGTAAGAAGACTCAGAAAGGTCAGTGCAAATAGAGTGTGTAGAGTAAAAATAAAATAGGTTCTTGTTCCATAGTGGGTCCTTACTCGCATCCCCCAAGGGACTCCGAAGTCCAGAACCCGAAAATAGTAAAATAATATTGTCTAGAACTTGGAGAAACAAACAAAAACCAAGACCAGAAGGTTCTAAAGACTAAAGGACCCGCGAAAGGGACAAAACTACTGCAAAATCTCACAAGCAAAAACTCCAGTCAAGGGAGGCGTTACTACAACAGCGAGAAGCAATTAAGGATAGTTTTAAAGATTAAGTTTGGCTCACCAATCTCCTCCATCCTTTAGTAAGACTTCTTATAAGTCTTGTATACCTCGTAAATTCTTAACGTAGGGTTTATACCAGCTTACCAGGAGGAACCAGTCCTCAGCTTCCATTTTCCTACTAGCTTGGTTTCCTTATCCACGGGTTTGGTTCCCTTATCCATGGGTAGATCGCTTAATCAACACATCTAACAAAATTTCATTTTTTTGAAATCTTTATAGCTATATTATTGGATATAAGTACCATCATTGTTGGCATAATTAAAAATTCTTGATATATAATGTCATCACCAACCATAATTAAAAGGTACCAAGGATTAAATGGCATAGTCATTCACATAATTTCTATACCCTTTATATTTGATTTACACTTTAACAAAGCAAGTTAAATTCAAAACTTATCAAAGAATATAATATTTGCTTACAAATACATGATTCATCATTCACTTGATGATGTACTCTTACTTCAATGATAACTCCATATCTAAAATAATAATAAAGTCCTCATACCTTTGACATATTCACTCCTTAATTTACTTCAACTTGTCTTAACACGTAATCAAAACATTAAGTTTATACCTAATAACTTAGGAAATGTAATGCTGAAATTTTTTAAACAGGGTCGTTCCCCGTTCTGTAGTAAAATATTGGGGTGCCGTCACAAAAATAAGTATAATATTTAAAATATCAACTATGTAATAGATGCCATCAGAATTTATTTTTTTATTTTTTTCAAAAGCTTAGGATAAAAAAAAGTGTACAACGTCTTTATGGATTCACTAAGAACAATAGGATGAAATAAGGGTAGGTGGGGAAGATAGAATGTGCAGGCAAGGAAAACTAAAGAATTAATGTTTTGAAGCAATTCATTTTAATAACGAGGGTTTGGTTAAAATTATATTATTGGTATGTAGTGGAAAATGATACTTATTTTTGTGTGGTTGCACGGGATTTATAGGTTGTATGTTGCATCTAGTAAGACAATATATTATTATTTATGTATCATTGGTATAACACTAGTATAGCAATGCTATTGGCATTAGTTTATCATGTTGGCATTATAACATCGTTCATATGTGAGATAATATGTCTTTCAAGAGGACGACATAACATATGAACTAGTGTTATTTTTGTGTCCATTTTTTATATGCTGAAAAAAACTATATCTACTTTAAACTAATCTAATTAATAGTTAGTTATTTAGTTTTGTATATTATAATGAAAACACTTTATAGTAAAGGTTTTTGTATAGGTTTTTAGTGTTACAAAATTTGGCAAAAATTTTAAAAACACTTCCTCTACAACCTCCTTTATTGGTTGCGGAGGTTTTAGCATAGGTTTTAACGAATGTTTTATATAACAAAAAAAAATTGGATGAGCGGATGTTGTAGTAGAGGTTTTTTTTCGGTGGTTTTATTGTTAAAACGCAATAGTGCACCCCTACATAAAAACACTTCAGTGCGTACCTAAAACTAAAATGCGCTGGTGCGCCCTTACATAAAATGCCCCAGTACATAGATCAAATTGAAAAATGCATCGGTGTGTCATTACATAAAATGTCTCGGTGCGTACATAAAATTAAAAGGCATTAATGCACCATTACATAAAATGCCTCAGCACGTACATAAAATGAAAAGGCATCAGTGCGTCCTTACATAAAATGCCTCGGCGCATACATAAAACGAAAAGGCACTGGTGTGTTTATAGTTATTTTGCCTCAGATTTCCATTTTGTTGTATGCAACAACAATGCTCTTATAATTTTTACGCATCGATTTTGCATTGTTTGTGTATGCAACACCGGGCCTTTTTAAGTTTATTAACGCATCGGTGCGATTGTATTTTATGTCTATCCCAGTGATTGTATAATTCGTATGTGTCGGTGCATGTATTACACTATGCATCGAAAGGTACTGAAATTTTGAATATTTGAGGTGAGATGTCGGTGACATTGTCTGTTTTGAAGCAATGGTGCTTTTATTACATTTAAAACATTGGTGAGTTTACGTTATTTAAAGCATCATTGTTGTTATTATATTTAGTGATCCGTATCATTTTCGGCATGAAATGAGAGTGGAGATATAACACAGAAATATACAGAGATATTGCAAGAGATCCAATAATATAAAAAAGATATATCAAATATATAACAAGAGGCATAGATATACAGTAATACACAATTTCTATTAATGAGTGAAATGCACAAAACTTTAGAAATACAGAGTGAAAGACTCACTAGGATGGTGGAAGCTTATATTTAAATAGAGATGTGATGGCTACTCACATTCGAAAGAAGATCATTACAATGAGCCTCTAAAGGCCTTTTTAACATAAAGAAAATCCAAAACCCTAACCCTGAAAGATGAAAAGCCAGCAGTTTTGTGGACCCTATTTTGGGTAGTTTGGTGTATCAACTTCCTGAGGGTGTAACTTTGGTATACGATCTCTGTTTGGGGCACACGATAGCTCGTTGGAAAGGTATCATCAAGGATATTCATCTTGGGGTCTCAATCAAAGCATGTGGCAATCATTGAGGTGCTCGATCCTGAAAAAACTTCACTAATGCCCTCAAAATGGCCCCGGAAGTTTAAGAACCAAAAAACTGCTAAAAATAGTAAATTGTCGTAAGACTGTTTTGAGCCAGTTGGAATAGGTGGGTGGCCACCGATATCCACTTGGATCATTTATATAATGTAATGAACCAAATTCTTAAATCATCAAAATAAACCAGAAGTACACACCATGTATAGAATGTGAGCATGGAGCACAACTCCAAGATAGATCAGTTACATAATAAATCGTTAAAAAATAAGGGAACCCCCTCCAAATAACCAAATATCTTTCATACTTCACAATTTTCCTATCACAATAATGAATACATGACCTCTATATATGCATATTCACACTTGCACATGAGACCCCTTTACCATTAGGTCAAC
>ML800480.1:466323-486262 GCA_009831015.1 Picea engelmannii | reverse complement strand
TAGTTCACATATATGTAAAAATGCATCGATACCAATTTTATCAATAAAACAGAAATGCAAAGATCCACAATTAAAATTTATGAATATTTTTCTTTGCGAAGGTTCTAATGAAGGTCACAATTTGATGCATTTCATAGTGTAGCGCACTTTTGTGTTATATATATACAAACGCACCAGTGCATAAGAAAATAATTAAAAGCACCGATAACTTTTAATATCAAATGAATGCACGTATTGATGATGGTTTTGGATAAAATGTAGGGAAGAGAAGGCTATAATATCAAATGGACAATTCTTCATATTCCAGTTCATTCCATATCATTGCAAGTTTGTCAACTTCTCCCACGCCCTTTGAAGTAAGTCTAGATTTTATTTATAATTCATTTATCTGATTGAATTTAGTCATTTATGCATGTGCATTTGAATAATTATTCATTGAATTTTTTAGGATCATAATTGAGGATCGAGTTCAGATGCACAAGATATTCCACCAATGCAAAAATATCACAAGCTCTTATAAGGAGAAATATACTGCAGGAAAATGTTTGATGAAAATGGACAGTTTCTTTACCCTTCCAATTGTAACATGTCATCTTCTAATAACCTCCATTGTGGGTCAACGATACTACACCATGAATTGGATCTCTTTTATGGCATGACAGTGGTATGTGGTTGTTCAAAATTTAAAGGGTTGAAGAAGAACCCTTGACATGTCACATTATCCCATTATATTAATGATCAACTACCCAAAGTTGATGTTCTAATACCTCCCATTGCGGTCAAGAATCCAATAGGTGATATAGAAAAGACACATAGGAACACTTCCATATGCTCCTTTTTTTTAAATTTGGAAACCACATCAACTACATTTTGTCCTAAATTGGCCAACCTATCTCGTTTTGTTGAGTCAACTGAGATTTCTTATAGTGAGCCAGAGTATGGTATCAATACTACCTAAAACATCTCTACTAGGAGATCTAAAATGTTGTATGAGCTAAGAGAAAAAATGTCCAAGTACACACCAAAGTCTATTCAATTGTGGGAAAGTAGCGATAACTTTCCTCTTCCTATCCATGTACAAAGAAAATACCGAACCTAATACAACTGAGCTTTGTATGGCACTCGGACGTCTTCCATGCATGTGCCCGATGTTGGAACTTAATTCTCTTTTTGTGGTAATAGTTATATGATTTTCAAGTCTAAAATAGATGTTGTAAATCTTGGTTTGTTTATCCTTTCACATGTATCCGTTCCTCCCAAACAATTAGTAGCACTTATGTCATTTTGTGGTCCTCTTTATAGTTGGCTCAATTACTTGAATATTGTTAAATACAAACATAGGATTTCCATGTATAGTATGTGCATGAATGGTTATGTTTCTGGAAACTTTAAGAGGAAAAACTTGTTATATATTGATGGTATTTTTTATTGACTTTGCTTAATATTTTTTTGTAAATATTAATATAAAAATAATTTAATTTAATATTCTTTTAACCTTAATAAATTAATTAATTTCTTCACTAACGAAATCAAATGCTTACATTTCCTTATGAGGAGATTCATAAAGTTGGTGGTGGAGCAAAAATCCTTAAAGTCATTTAAAGAAAATTGTGTATATTAAAAGTCATTATAATCAATGATTTCATATTCATATTTAATAATTATATATATATATATATATATATATATATATATATATATATATATATATATATATATATATATATATATANAGATTTTAAAATTCATTATTATTAATGGTTTTGTTTTCATATTTAATAATTATGATTATAATAACTTTTTTTAAATATAACAATTATAAATTTAACTATAAAAAATTATTGTAACGTTATCAATAAAATAAATGAGAAAATAGTGTTTCATAGGAGTAATTTTTCTTTGTAAACATGTTTAATCAACATATTGTATCTTGTTGTAAATTAAACAATTCACCTTGAAGAATAAATAAATAGTATATGGCATTAAATGTTATAAGTTTTTGCAATTACAATCCAAAGTAAACAATTTCATAAAACTAAAGTTAAACATTATATGGAAACTCTAAATTATAATGAGTGATGCATCTTAAATTTAATTTAAAAACAAATAAATCATTAGCAAACTTATAATACATTTTATAAATCAAACAAAATCAGCATCAACATGATTTGAAAAAACACAATATACATGTGTTTTATACTATTTATAGCGCACCAATGTGATTGAAAGCGCATCAATGCGATTGTTATATAAAATTGCATCGAGAAATGTTTTAATTAACGAAGTATGTATATAAAATTCCACAAATAAAGTTTTGTGGAGGTTGTGCTTTGCACAGATAATCACTCTTATGTTCCTCTCATAATTTAGCACATGGAATAGATCCTCTACCACTTCATCATTTCTCTGCCTCGCATCTCCTCCTCTCTGGGGTGCTCAACTTTCTCCAAGATACCTTCCTCATCATTCCTGTAGCCATAATATGAACTAGTGTCAATTCACTTGTAAATCACATACCTACACCTCATCTTCTTCACCTCGAGGGGGATTATCGAATATCTCTTTGAATATGGGGAGGAATTTTGTAGCCCCAAAGTATCTATAATCGGGGCCCTTATCGGTGGCACCGGGCACATCAACTTCGTTCCCTTCCAAGTTTGTCATCTTGGCCCCTATTTTGGCATAATTAGCACTACCAAGCTCTAAATTCAAAGCTTATCAATGCCCCTTTTCCCTGTTCAACAAGAAAGGACCATGGTGGATGTCTTAATTATAATATTATGCCAACCTAAAAAATTACCTAAGGTCCATATTGTATATTTAATAGAAGTTAAAAAGCACATTTGGAAAAACAATTGATGATCCATAAGCTTTATCAGCATGCCTTATCGCTAAGTATTAAACATTTCCTTGGCCTCGGCCTACTCCTCCATGACATCCTCACTCATTTACTTGCTAATAAGTTCATGTTTGTTCTTCTCCAAAACCATGCACTTGATCGCTTTCCCATCTGAAAGGGGGACATGGGAAAAAATCTGTGTGTGTGTGTGTGTGTGTGTGTGTGTGTTATATTAGTTTCCCTTGTATTTCTCTCTCATTTATTTTTCCACATACTCCTCTTCCTCAAATAGGACCAGCTTAATGGCAATGAACTCCCTGTTCTTGATCGTAAACCTAGCCTCCCTCTATATAGACTCAATCCTCCACCACTCCCTAAGCTCTATGGCCCGCATCTTATCTTCCACAAGTCTCTTGAATTTCTCCAAAATATCATTATCATAATCCCTTTAGCCATAATAGATGGCATCAATTCACTTGTAAATCTCATACCTAGACCTCCTCTTCTTCACCTCAAGGGGCTTATCGAATATCTCTTAAACTCTAGGGAGGAATTGCCCAGCCCCACCTGTACAATTGATTGTTGGAATATGGCATGTTACAATCTTCCATCAACCAATTGTACAAGTGGGGCTACGAAATTCCTCACTAACGCCAAATATCTATTACATAATCCCCCCAAGGTGCATAAGAGGACATCTAGATATGTGATTTACAAGAAAATTGACACCAGTTTTTATGGCAACGTGGATCAATTCTATCTAGAGGGAGGTCATGTTGACGAACAAGAGTAGGGAGTTCCTTGCCCCTAATCCAGTCATATTCGAGGAAGAGAAGAATGTTACGGAATAAGTGGGAGATCAAGATAAGGGAAACCAACAATGGAGAGAGCGAGAGTTTGTTTCCCATGTGCCCCTTCTATATGTTGAAGAGATCGAGTGCATGGTTGTCGAAAAGAAGAAACATGAGCTTCTTAGTAAGAACATGAGTGATAATCTCATGGAGGGGTAGGCTAAGGCCAAGAAAATTCTTAATATTTAGCGATAAGGCATGCTGACAAAGATTATGGATCATCTATTGTTTTCCCAAATGTGCTTCTTTGTTGGACATGGTGTTATGGTGTGGCATTGATGTGAAAGAGGGCCAAAATTATCAATGTTGATTATGGCATTCATGTCAAGAAGATCAATAAGGTATTATAGTAACATGTCTTTGATATCCTAAAATATCAGGAGAAATAATATAGTAATTTGCGCATAATACATAGTGCGAGGTGTAGAGGAATCTACCTAAATCTTAGGAGAGGAAGCGTATTAGATTGCATGAGATCAGAGCATGCAGAGATCCTTATACAAAAGGAGTAATGAAGTAATGAATAACAATGAATTCAAAGCTCAATAGGTTTAGTGACTGAAGATCAGTGCATAAAACAATGCACAAACAGTTATTAAAATCTCAGGATAAATCACGATGAACAGATCAAAAGAAAGAACGTTAATCGAAGCTCAGAAGAGATGACGCAAAAGAGTCATTCATTCTTATTTCAGGACAATATAGGATTGGTAGATCGAGGTGAAGTCATAGGTTGGGAAGGATTCATTCTCAACCGTCAAATCTGAAGCAGGAGCTTCGGATGGTTTCCCAGCCGTTAGATCAAGATTTGATCTAAGATTTAAGTATTAGTCGTTGATCTGGAATGGAAAAAGTTGAACCGTCAGATTAGAAGGTAGTCAACTCCATTGCTTACCACTCCGACAAAAAGGAGCTAAGAACATTTAATTTTATCTGAAGCGTTGAAGCGTGAAGTCACGAACTAAATGTTGGTCGTTGATCTAAGATCCTCCGGGATGAACCATGATCGTTAGATCAAATTCTTGGAATGGTTAATCCCACGGTCATAGCTCCTGGACTTATAAAAATATATCAAGCAGAAAGTGGTAATATGTACTATGGCAGAATTTACTATGGGAGAGTTGGAAGACTGCAAAGGTCGGAGTCCCAAAGATCTGAATCTTCGAAGTGAACGAGAATCGTCTGCTCAACTTTAGATCAAGTCATGGTCGTCGATTTATTTGAAACATATGGAAAATCCAGGATCGTCCATCTACTGAAGAACGAATATCGACCATCCAATCTACTTCGATGAAATGATCTCTAAAAGGTTGAATGATTGCAAAGGCCCAAAGTCATGAAATAAATCTGGAACATTGATCTAAGAGTTGATCACATTCATTGGATCAATGATTCATATGAACCTACGACCAGGAGGCGGACATGTGTCACGTTAGGATATCCACGTCAGCAAGGACACATGGCACAATCAGATGGTAACAAATGTCAAGGTCTAGTTGGCACTTTAGGTTACATAAGTCATGCATATAGGTGACACATATCAGCCACTCATCCAGTTCCAAGTCAACAGTGACATCAACAAGTTACGTCACTCTGAGAGTTTGTTCTTCGGGAGAAACCAACAACTACCCAAAGCACCGAAGGTTGAAGTCAATGCTAACCGTTGATCTAAGATCCTCTGGATTCTCACATGACCATTAGAACAAAACGTATTGGAAATATGATGTAAGCACTCCCATGTTGACCACTTCGGAGCTTACCAACTCTGGAGGAAATTGGAACAAGAAATTACCTGGACCTTCGAACCCCCGAAGTCCTGAAGTCCCAAAGTAAATAGTGGTCGTCCATATCAATATTTGATTAAGTCATAGTCATTGGATTAAGCAGTGGAAGGATAGTGTAAGGATCAAGATAGATTGTTGATTTGGTTCTGGGAACCATGTTAACCATTGGATCAATCCTTGAGAGAAGTAACCCCTTAGGGAAGGTCAAACTTCACAAGACTAGATTATTCTAAGAGAAAATTCGCTCGAAGGCTGAAGTAAGGAGGACAAGGTTCCAACCATCGGTCACAGGTTATGAACACATTAATCCTTGTAGCACTGGGAACATCGCTTAAATAAATAAGCCTATGGTTTACACATATGGTCACATTTAAATGGTTTGAAGGAAGCGCCTCTGCAGAATTTGATTTCTACAATATTTGCAGAGACATGGAATTGAGTTAAAAGAAATCGATCCATACAAGTTATTGATTTATGAAAATCACTCTCACTAAATTAAAATCCTTCACAATAATGTTTGAATAATAATAGAGATTATCGTTAATTTAAAATGAAGAGGTGCAATGGTCCAAACAAAGGGACACAATGCTTCATAGCTCACATTAGTTGGAAGATTATATAAATGAGAAAGAATGGTGACAAGAAAGTGTCTCTGTAGTCCATATCAAAAGATCCAAATGGAAGGATATTCCAAGAAGAAGAATTGATGATTCTTACGATGTGAGGGTGGAAGGGAGCAGCACGGAAGGATTCATATCCTTTAATAAGTAAGTGTAATTTAAGGGAGTTGGTGCCCTAAAGACAAGGGAGTTGGTTCTTCCTAGGGTTGGTACCCTAAAGAAAAAAGGGAGTTGATGCTTCCTAGGGTTGGTTCCCTAAATAAACAAAGGAGTTGGTGCTTCCTAGGGTTGGTGCCATGAAGAAGGGGATTTGTGTCTCCTAGAATTGGTGCTCTAAAAAGGATTGGTTTCCTTCACTATTCTTCATAAAAACCTTGTAATTCCTATTAATTATACTCATATAATTGATTTTACAAACAAGTCCATTGTTGATCTATTGTGGTAATTAACAAAATATAAAAGTAATTGTTAATTGTTGAAAAGGGGTAATATTGATTCACCCCACCTCTCAGTATTTCAAAATTATTAAATTCTATTAAATATACAATATGGACTTTAGGTCATTCTTGAGGTTGACACAGAATTATAATTAAGACATCCACCAGGGTCCTTTCTTGTTGAACAGGGAAAGGGGGAATTGGAAATCTCTAATCGTAGAGCTTGGCAATCTTAATTATGCCAAAGAAAGGTCCAAGTTGACAGACTTGGAAGGGAACAAAGTTGATGTACCCAGTGCCACCGACAAGGGCCCTAGTTACAGATAATTTAGGGATACAAAATTCCTCCCTGTCCTCAAAGAGATATTCGATAAGCCCCATCGAGTTGAAGAAGAGGAGGTGTAGGTATGAGATTTACAAGCGAATTGATGTCGGTTCATATTATGGCTATGTGAATGATGAGGATGGTATCTTGGATAAATTCAAGTGTATTGTGAAGGAGGATATGTGAGGCAGTGCACTAAGGAAGTGGCATAGGATCGATTCCATGCGCTAAATTATGAAAGGCATCGAAGAGTGACCTCTGTTTTTTCCTCCACAAAATTTAATTGTGGAAGTTTGCATATGTAGTTTATGAAATAAATTGTTTTTATTCTAGTTGATGTTGCTACTGCTACTGTGCTTCATCATCATCGTATTTGATTCACATAAAATTCGTTTTAGGCACATATATATAGATAAAACAAATTTAAAATATAAAAAACAAGCATATATAACAAATTTATATTTATCAAAAAATAAAATTAATTTATGTTTGCAAACAAAAAGTGAAAAAGTAACATGTGTTATTACAAACGTAATATGGACCGTGACCAGTTCTCTATGTCATACATAAGGCACCAAATAACAGCGTGTTTAATTTAATTCACTGATGTGTCATTGTTAGTCCAATATCGATATCTATAGTGGTGCATTGTGTTAAATAGTGCATTGGTGAAGGGTTGTCATAGAAAATGACCTGCGATGCCATTTCACATATGAACTATGTAACGCGGTGTAGTTGGTTCTAGGGAACACACTTCTTTAATAGAATTTTTAACTGTTCAACCAAACAATGCTCTTTATTGTATGAAAATCACCAGTACTTTATGTTCCTTGGAGCACTAGATTCTTTTTAATAGTGCATTGTCTTTTATGATGCACTGGTAACGGGCGTATTTTAAAATACGCACCACTATGATAATTTTTTAAATATTTCTCTTGATGCAACTCTATTAAAGCACCGATGAATTTTGGTGAATTTAACGCATTGACGCTCCATTTTTAAAGTTGTTTGCAATGTTACCAGTGTGTTTGTCTTGTAACACATCGGTAATGGGACATCCCATCAAATGAATCGATATGGTAAATTATTTTTATTTTTCTCATTGTCTTTCAATACACAGCACTGGTGCATTGTAGGTATTTGATGCATAGTTAAGAAAAAAAATTGTATCAAAAACTAGGCGGTTTTTCAATTAATAGAATGCAGTAGTGCATTTATCTCAATTGTTTCATTGTCGAGGATATTAGCGGTGTTTACCATAAGATGAACTTCACTGCTAATTTGTGAAAAAAATTCTGAGTTCCATGCTCTTTACAAAATTGATGTGTTGTTTGTACCTTGGGGCTCTCGAAGGTTAAATTGTTTTAATGCAACTTAAGCGGTGTGATGTGTTAATATAAATGCAATAATGCTAATGTGGTATTAGAGCACTAGCATTATGTTTAAAGATGTATTTTGTTTTCAAGAGCACTGCTAACAGGCCATCCTCCAAGACACCCCACTATGCCATGCCACTCAATATTTTCCCAGTTGTGTTCTTTTAATAGCACCAGTGCATTTGGTTAACATAAATGCACCGTCACCCCAAATTTTATGGAAAGTAAACTTAGCGATGTGCTTTCACTAACCAAATGCATTGGTGCTCTAGAGTTTCCAGAGCACCAACATGAAGTTTAGTGGTGCATGTTCTAGTATAATTCACTGGTTCTTTCGTTGGCCCTATGGGAACCTGTTGACAGCCAATACACATTTTTCTACTGTCCTTATAAGCTGCCTACACCAGTGCTTTGCAAACCTTGATTTTCATCGCAATTCTCGAATAAAACGAAACTATTATTTTGTGCTATTTGCACACTTACCTTTGTTCTTGTTTTCACGACTGCAAGCATGAAAACTTGGTCTTCAAAGTCACATTAAAATTGTCACTGGATTGTTGCGATCTTTCTTTTCGATATGTCCATTGCGTTTCCAATTTACTTATCATTGTACAGTTGGCAAGACCCCTTGATCTGTACTCATTTGGCATTCTTTGATTGATTATATAATTTCGTTTTATGAGTGATTGAGTTTGTGATGCATTGAAGATTGGATTTATATGTTCTTTGATCGATTCACTTGACACAATTGGTTTCATGAAAACACATTTGTATTGTGGTAAAACCCTTGGTATAATTCATTTCATACAACACATAGTCCATATAATCAAACCCTTGGAGCGATTTCGATTTATTGCTTTGGTTTTGAAACTATGATTATTACTCGCGCGAATGTTTAATCCACTTACCATAGGTTCCATTGGTTAATTGAATGGTGTAGTTTTAACCTATGATAGTGGTTGAATAGCTATTTGCGCTGGCGGTTGTACTATGGGATATCACTGTTGTGCATGGGCTAAACCAGCTCCACCACCTTCACACGATCTATCATTAATGTTTTCCCCCTTACCTCGGTTCACCTTTGCTAGTTTCGGGTAAGCATGTGAGCGTTCTGCCCCTGCATATGCTGTGTTCGAACCCTATCCTGTGCACCCTTCTTACCGTGTGCTCCTGTCTATGGCACCGGTAGTGCACATAGAGCCAAATGGAAACCAAGCCCTGTTATTGTTCGATAATGCTCGGAAGGATATAGAAAATAGTGGTTGGATCACGTTTATACAGAGGTTTGAGGGCTTCAACCTTACGGTTGCCCAACATTTCGCCCTCACCTTTGATGGGTGTAGAGCCAAAATAGGTGACATTCAGCTTGAGCTGGATGAAAAATTCATAAGCTCTGCCACAGGACTGGAAGCTACAGGCCAGTGATGGTTTAAAAACTCCAAAGTTGATGAAGTGTCATGGCCATTGCTATTTGTATCATGAAAGGTTGTCTCATGTGATAAAGGTATGCCTATTTCCACCCTAAAACCCAGGTGGCACGACCTTTTGGTGATTGTGAAACAATTTGTGACCTGTGAAGGTCGGTATGGATTAGTATTTTTGTATCACCTTCAGTTGTTGATGAATTTCATGGGTTATCCATTAAACATGCCATTTTATTTCTTGCGTAGTCTTTACAAGATGGCTAAGAGGTTCAAATGCGAGAAGGCTGATAGCAGCCTGTTTCACCATGGCTTAATTAGACTCATCGTCGTTCATCATTTAAACCTTCATGGCGATAATTGGCAAGCCTTTATGTCTAGAAATGGCTTTGTTGATCCAGAGTCTGTCCAGATTGATAAAGTTGTGGTTAGTGAGACTATGGTCGGGCCACCTGTACCATTTCATGTTCTTCTTACCCCTGCCAAACCCTCAGTTTTCCCTGACACCGACCTACCTGACATCATAACAGACAAGTTTGAGGCTGTGAAGAAGCCTGTGAATAAGAAAGGCAAGGGTAACCCTACTGTCAATAGCAAGGGTAAAAAGAATGCTTGATTGATATCGAGACTTGCCCGGAATAAAACTAAGACAAAAGTCGACCAAAAGCCCATAATTCTAAGTGAGGACTCAGACTCCGATATCGAGCGCTTCCTAGCATAAGAGTACCCCTATTCCCATCGGCTATGCTCCAAGAAACCCTATGACTATGTCTCTAATCTACCCCCGTGCCTAAAAAATGACCCAAATTACCCAGGAATCAAGCTACATAATGAAACCCCTATTTTCTTAAACAAACCCTCGCCTGTGTTATCGAAGCCCGAGCAGACATCATGCATCCAATGCAATGTGTGGCTAGAGCGTTATTATAATGACGTCCCCTTATTGCAGTCGAAGATCAAATCTTTAGAGAACCAAGTTACAATGCTGTCGAGAGAAAGGGACAAGCTTCAAGCCATTGAAAAAAACAGAAAACCACTGGTTCGATTGTTTTTAGGAATGTCGAATCGGCTACAGCCTTCGTCAATTCCAAACTATCATAATCGAAGTCGTTTCTTATTGTCCAAGTATGGATTTCAATATGATTTTTTCCTTGTAAGTTTGCTAGAATCATTGTAACATATTCGGTTTTGCTTTCAAATTTGCTCTGTTCGTTTAAATACATTTGAAATGATTATGTTTCCCGTACAGTAAATTCATTTTTACTAAACTCAAATGTAGCTATGTTTTGGTTATGCGATTTTGTCGTGCCCAGTTTAGCAATTGATTGGTTTTCATTTGATCTTATTCGTTTTAGAATAGTTCTGTTAGTTTGAATTAACGAAATCAATGGGGTTTGCTTTCGCTTCGATTTTGATCACATTTGACTTGTACAGAAGATTTTTTTGCTAAGATTAGAACACGGTTATGTTTTGATTTGATACGATTTTGTTGTGGTAGAATGCTATCGACTCTGATTTAATTCTTATGATTTGATTTTGAAACGATTTCGTAGGTTTGAATTGGTATGATCTTTTATGAATGTAATGCATCATTATTAGGGACTGGCTTGATAATTATGAGGTAGTCTATTAAATTGGAAAAACGACTATGTGTTGTATAGAATCTATACTTCCATTTGGATTCTGGTTACATTCGAACTGTACAAAAGATCTATTTGCTAAAATCATGGAGTTGTGTGGATCGATACGATTTTACATAACGATTATGTCGTCTCCAAGCTTTTTTGATTCATTTCTTTTGATTCGATTTGCAAACGATTGTTGCGTGTTTTGAGTTAGCACGATTGCTTGTATAAGTTGGATTGGTGTCGAAAATAGATTTGATGTTTCTCTGTTGGTTTTGATTTTCAAAACAGTTTTGTTGAGCTCAGATCGACATATTTATCTCTGTTGAATTCATATGAATAGTTCGTTTTGAAATTGATTCAAGTGATGATTTCGTTGACTGTCAATCGATTATGTTTGCTCCCAGTTGGCAATAACAAATGTTTGACAAATCCCACATATCCTGTTATCAACTGATTAATCCAATTACGATTTCATTTGTTTCAATTTACTTACAAGTTTTGATTTGATTTGCAAATAGCATGATCATTTGTATATGTTTAATATAGTTCTATTAATTTGAAAAGACGATCCTGTTGATTTCGTTTGAATTCGACCATGATTTTGTCGATGGCTGAAGCAACATAAACTATTCGTGTCAATTGGAATTGGTCCATTTCATTACTGTTGAATTGTCTAAAGCAGTTATGTTTACCCTAAACTGTTGGTAACAAATTAAACAGAGTGCATGCATCTCTGTTATTATTCGGTTGACCACGATTTAGTCTATTCCAATTTGCATACAAATGTCGATTCTTTTGGTTTCTAATTAGTAATTAAATACTTGTTAAATACTATTTGGATTGGTTTTGAAATGATTTTATGCTCAATTTAGACCAGCTACAGAATCGCAAGATTCTGTAGCTAGTCTTAAAATTAGATTTTTGATAATTTTTTCAACAAAATATCTTCTAAACTTGTCTCTTTTTGTCTTGTTTCAGGTATATACGAATTACAATGATCAATTGGGCATGCTATGGCAGTTTAGGAGATACTTTAGATTTATTTTGGTTTTAAGATTGTTAGTTTTAGTCAGATTTGGGAGGTTATCTCCAGATTTCCTGTAAATTGTTTTGATAATTCCCACAGGGATGTTTTGTCCTGTGGGAAGTCTTTAAATACTTGTTATTTTTTGTAATAATAATCATCATCACTGTGGAGAGAACCAGACTATGGATTTATGATTCAGACTGAGACGAAAGTTGATGTCTTGTAACAACTTTCGCTTTCAATATATCAAACTTTTGTTTCAGGTTTTGCATATCAGTTTGCAATTAATTATAGACTACTTTAGCTATCATAATTCATTGCATGTTGATATGATTTGATTTATATGTGGTATGTATCTGTTATCTCTTATTTAAAAATATAGCAATCACTTTAATTCATTTAATGAATACAGATTTATCTTTTTCATCAATTGAATTGTTTTGTATAAATTGTTGCATATAGATTTATCTAATTGTGATGATTTATAAATCATAAGATTGTTGTTATTTTTATGTCTTGTTTGTCCTGTCATTATATTTGAAGAGAACAATAGATTCTTGTTTACGAGAAGCTCGTCAATAATCTGGTGCGGGTTTACTCCCTCCGAAACAGCTATATCAACCATTGCATACAGGACAAACCTGAAGCATTACTTCAGGTCAGTTTGTTATTTAGTATTTAATAGTTAGTTTATTAGTGTCATATAAGTAGTTTAGTTAGATAAATATATAGTTCATATTTGTAGTTAGAGTTATTATTTTAGTTGTTTAGTTTAGATAGTTTTATTCTATTTCTTTTTCATAAAATTATAAAAGTCAAAAAACAATAGTTTCGTTGTCTTAGGACAGATTACAAATGAGTTTTGCAGGTTTTAACTTAAATTTATAATTTGTAAATAATTGTACATTTGTAATTAAATCTGATTCTGTTGATAATTGAATATTTGATTTTATGGAATTATAGTTCTATAGTTTAGGTATTAGATTGTATATAATAGTTTAGATTTGTTTATTAGTTTGTTTTAATTGTTATTTTTTGTCATTTAGATTAGTTAATTTAGAGTAGTTTTCTTTTGTTTTCTTAGGACTTAGATCGGTTAACGGAGCCGCTAAACCTGTCAGGGTGGTTCATACCAAACTTCTTGGGTTATTTAGACAACCCCGGACCGGATCCACTCTTCCAGTTGACAGGCGGTCAGTTTCTCCCGTCAATAGAACCACTCTATTATATTTCTTTATTGAAAATTGAGTGGTGTGATGTGTTACTATGAACGCTCTGGTGCTACCATGTTATTGAAACATTGACTCTTTATTTAGTGGTGTGTTATGAATAATAGAGCACTAGTTATGGGGTGTCAAAGGAAATGCATCGCTATGCCAAATCAATCAATATTTGTCCTTGTGCGGTTATGTTAATAGCACTGGTGCATTTTTTAAAAATGGTTGCACCGCTGAGTCAAATTTTATGAGTCGTAAATTGAGCGATGCTCTTGGTAAAATGGAATAAACCAGTGCTTTTATGTTTGAAAATCACAGGCATGTTATTTAGCGAGAATTGTCTTTCATAATGCACTGTGTGTGGGGAATCTCAAATGATGCATTGGTTAAGTACGGTTAGATTAGATGCACCAATTGTGGTGCTTAATGTGAAGTTAGCATGGGATGCACTGCATCGGAGCAAGTTGAATTGTATTGGCACATCGTGCAGAATCTATAATGGCCCAATTAACTAAAGAAAAATGCAAGAAAAAATTTACCCATGTAATAATCATATATATTAAAGGAAATACAAAATTACTATAAATCAATACAAATAACCATTGATTCTTCATTAAAATACTTATTGATATGAAGGTAAGGTGTTAGAAAAATAGGATCGCGAAGAAATAAATAAAACAAATGCGGAAATAAAACATAGAATATACACAATACAATAGAGACACAGATATGCGTGGTTCACCCAGTGTGGGCTACGTCTACCAGAGAAATTTCCAGGTCCTTCCTTTATTATTATCCAGCAAATGAGGGGATACAACCTACATCACACTCATTATAACTTCCTCTTATTTCTCTCACATTCTCCTCACTTAGAATACAGTATTCACAATGATGCATAGCCGCAATAAATTTCCCTCATAAAAGAGTGTTTCCTTCTAGGGTAAAAATCCCTATCATAACTTATACCATCAGATCTACGACCTTGTAATGAACGATCCAGATTTACTATGAAATTACAATATACATTTACAAGTGATTCTTTTCCTTTGGGAGCTCGCTTGCCCCCGGACCCCGCAGCCGAGGGGATATCCCCCTCGGACCCCGCAGGAGGGGTAACCCCCCTACACTCCCCCGCATAGAGGAGTGTACATTCATCTAGGGTGTAAATTCTTCATGGGGTATAAACATGGTTGAAAACAAATATCTATGAATCAGGAAGATAATCAGGCTCCACAACCAACAATCTCCCATTTGGAGACTGATCTAAAAAACTCCACCGTTGATGTAACTGCTAGACTATGATCCTTCTTGGACTTGGAAAATTTATCATCTTCATATTTATGCTTGAAGACCAACTAAAACTGAGCAAGAACTCAGTTTCTCTCTGGTTACTCCCTTATTTAACATGTCTGCAAGATTTTGGCTAGTGTGTATATTTTCCAACTTCAAATGTCCATCTTCCAAGACAGATCATATGAAATGGTACCTAAGTTGTATATGCTTAGTATTCGAATGGAAGGTTGAGTTCGTTGCAAGATGAATGGCACTCTCAATGTCATAGTACAACCTACTATTCTCTTTCTTCTTTCCCAATTCCTCCATAAACCTTTGTAACCAAATAATCTCTTTACTAGCCTTTGTAGCAAAAACATACTCTACCTCTGTTGTTGAAAGTGAAAAAACCTTTTGCAGTTTCTAAATCCAACTTACTGATGGTCCACCTACACTAAAAACATACCATGTGGTGCACCTCCTACTATCTTTATCACCTTCCATATCTAAATCAACATATCCCTGTAGAACAATGTCTAAACCTTAAAAACATAATGCATGAGTAGCAGTACCTCTCAAATACCTATGAATCCACTTTACTTCCTCCCAATGTTCTTTACTTGGATTGTTCATGTACTTGCTCACAACTCCCACTGCATGTGCAATATCTGGTCTTGTGCAAACCATCGCATACATCAAGCTTCCAACTGTTGATAAATAAGGGACCCTTGACATGTATTATATATCCTCTCATGTCTTGGGACACATTTCCTTAGTTAATTTGAAATGGTTGGCCAAAGGTGTAATAACTGGTTTTTCATTCTGCATTCTAAACCTCTCCAACACCTTCTCTATGTACTCACCCTAAGATAATGTCAATTTGTGATTTTTCCCGTCTCTTGTTATTCTCATACCAAGGATTTTCTTTTCAGCACCCAAATCCTTCATCACAAATGAATTATCTAATTTCTTCTTGAGCACATTTAAATCCTACATATTAGACCCTACAACAAGCATGTCATCTACATACAATAGCAAGATAATATAGCTTATGTTTTCTAGCCTTTTAAAATAAACAAAGTGATCATAATGGAATCTACTATAACCTTGTTTTGTCATAAACCTATCAAAATTCAAATACCACTGCCTTGGAGCTTGCTTTCAGAGATACAAGCTCTTCTTCAACCTGCATACCAAATTATCCTTCCCTTTGACTGCATACCCCTGTGGTTTTTGCATATAAATCTCTTCCTCCAAATCCCCATGGAGAAAAGTTGTTTTTACATCTAACTGTTCAAGATGTAAATCTTCTACTACCACAAGACTTAAAATAGTCCTAATTGAAATCATTTTAACAACAAGAGAAAATATTTCATCAAAATCTATACCTTTCTTTTCTGCAAACCCCTTTATAACGAGTCTATCCTTGTATCGTTTGTTGCCTCCATCTTCTTCCTTCTAATTTTAAACCCATTTATTCTATAATGCTTTTTTTCCTGCATGCAACTGAACCAAATCCCAAGTCTGGTTATTTACCAGGGAATCCATTTCTTCTTTCATTCATTTCTCCCACTTATTTTTGGTGTCTACCTGCATTGCCTCTTCATAACATTCTGGTTCACCAGAATCAACCAACAATAAATAATACAATGAAGGAGAGTATCATTCAAGGGGTCTACTTAACCTAGTAGATATTCTAACAACACTTGCAGGAGTTTTAGGTACTTGTTGCTCCTGTTGTTGTACATTTTGATTTTTTGTTTCCTTTGCAATTTATTTTTCAGTGATCTCATCAAGCACTGTGTATTCTAGTTTTATTTTTCTTGTACCTTTCCCCGCAACTGATCTTTGTACATGACCTTCTCATTGAATATGACATCTCTACTCCTAAGTGATAACCAAAATTATTAACATTGTGTCCAATAAAGGTACACTTCTTAGATTTTGCCTCAAGCTTTGTTATATTTTCTTTATCAATATGGACAAATGCTTCACAACCAAAAGTCTTCAAAAAAGAATAGTTTACCTTTTTACCTGTCCATGCCTCCTCTGGAATTCCACCATCCAAAATATTGAAGGTCCTCTATTTATTAAGTAAACAACAATATATACAACTTCTTCCCATGATTGTAAGGGCATACTAGTATGCAATCTCATACTCCTTGCACGCTCCATGATTGTTGTGTTCATCCTTTCTGACAGACCATTTTCTTGTGGTGTTCCTGGAACTGTCTTCTCTCTATGAATCCCATCGTGTGAACAGTAATCATCAAAATCATTGTTGCAATATTCACCTCCATTGTCTGATCTGAGACACTTCAACCTTTTTCCTATCTCATTCTCAACCAAAGCTTTCCATTTCTTAAAAGTATCAAAAACATCAGATTTTTGTCGAATGCAATAAACCCAAGTTTTTCTAGTTGCATCATCAATAAAAGTAACATAATAATGAGATCCACCAAGAGATGATACCATATCTAGTCCCCATACATCTGTATGCATAGGCTATAAACTTTCACTCTTATTTTCTTTTCTGACTTTGAGAAATATGACTCTCTTTTGTTTTCCATAAACACAATGCTCACAGAAATCCAAATCAATTTGTTTAAGATCTGGAAACAAATTTATTTTGTGAAGTATTTGCATCCTGTTCTCACTCATGTGTCCAAGCCTATAATTCCATAGTGTTGTATCCACTACTGTAGAATCTAAAGAGATAGAAGAGTTGGTATTACCAGTACATAAATACAATGTTACTACCTTCTCTCATTTTTCTATCACCGGTGATCCTTTGGTTACCTTCCACATCTTATCTGTAAATATGGATATACAACCTTCACTTTCCAACTCTCCTATTGAAATTAGATTTTTCCTTAGATATGGAACATGTCTTGCCTCTTTCAACAACCATTGGTTTCCATTCCTTTGTTTTATTTTTACCTTTCCCATTCCAACAATTTTGCATGGTGCATCATCACCCAAATTAGCCTATCCAAAATCACCTTGAACATAATGTAGAAAATGTTTCCTATGGGGTGTTGCATGAAATGAAGCCCCTGAATATACTACCCAAGACTCAAAAATATTATCTATAGAAAGAATCAAATCATCTTGTAACACATCACCTGTTACATTTGCTTCCTAATTTTTCTCTTGTTTTCCATCTCTTTGCTTCTTTGGATCTTTGTAGTCTTTCTCCAAATGTCATTTCTTCCCACAATTCCAGCACTATATCTTTCCTAGTCTGGATTTGGATCTTTCCTTCCTAGAATTCTCGTGGTTCCATGATCCCTTTCCTCTATCCTTTTGTCTTCTCTTGGTCTCCATGTTTAACGCATTACCCGATGTCTCACTTGTTATTTTTTGTCACATTTCCTCACTAAGGATAACACCAACAACATAATAAAATTTTAAAGTATTTGAACCAGAGACAGAGTTACTTACATCCATCACCAAGTCATTCCATATTTCTAGCAATGAGCACAATATTACAAGATCTTTAACCTCATCATCAAATTCCACTTTTATAGAACTTAGCTTATTAGTAACCGTATTAGATTCATTTAAATGATCTACAACAGACCCACCTTCTGACATATTTATATTAAATAATATATTCATTACAAATACCTTATTGGACATCGAGGGTTTTTCATATAGTTTAGCCAATGCGTCCATCAGCTCCTTCGTTGTCTTTTCTTTCGAAATATTGAAAGCCACCAATGCTTCCAAGCTCATATGTATCGTTTTGAGTGCCTTTCTATCAAGAACCTCCCATTCTTCATCCTTCATGGTCGTCGGCTTATTTTTTATTCCACTCAGTGGTAGGAATAGATCCTTCTGATATAAATAACCTTCCATCTGCATCTTCCATAACTGGTAGTTTTGGTCATTAAATTTCTCTACCCTAAACTTTCCATCTTCCGCCATTGCTCCCACTTGAACCAGGAACCCTATTTTCCGGCGAGTTACCTTTCACTTTGATACCAATTGTTGGAAAAATAGGATCGCGGAGCAATAAAATAAAACAAATTCATAAATAAAACACGGAACATACACAATACAATAGAGACAAATATATACGTGGTTCACCCAGTGTGTGCTAATTCCACCAAAGAAATTTCCAAGTCCATCCTTTATTATTATCTAGCAAATGAAGGGATACAACCTACAACACGCCCGTTCTAACTTCCTATTATTTCTCTCACAGATTCCTCACTTAGAATAGAATATCCACAATTATGAATAGCTCAATACATTTCCCTCATAAAGAGGGTTTCCTTCGAGGGAAAAAAAACACTAACATAACTTCTACCGTCAAATCTGTGAACTTATAATGAACGGTCCAGATTTACTATGAAATTACAATATACATTTACAAGGAAGTTTTTCCTTCAGGGAACTTTATCTCTCAAACCCCTGCCACGGGCCCACTTTCCCCTAAACCCCACAGGGGGGGTAACCCCCCCTACACTCCCTCACGTGGAGTGTACATTCTTCCAGGGTGTAAAGTCTTCATGGGGTACAAACACATCTGAAAACAAAGACCTTTGAATGAGGAAGATAATCAGTCTCCACAACCAACATAAGGAACTTATCTGAGGTGAAGAACCCATGGAGTAACATAGCCATACCTTGATCGTTGACCTGAAAATCGTAACAAAAAGTGGGGGATGACTCTCCACCCAACCGTAGACCTTGCTACTTTAATATTTAGTAGCAAGTCACCCCCGATCCCTCATTCCACTACTCAACCAATAAATTCTTATCCTTGTCCTCTTTATAGTTCAGCAAAAAGAGAGATGTTCCAAAGAGATATTCCCCTCTTCTCTTTCCTTCCCTCCTTATATATAATCCTAGAAATCCATCCCTAGGATCCACTTGAATTGTGTTGGATAGTTGGTTGTCATTGATTTTGTTGGATAGTTGGTTTTCATTGATGTCAACAGAAGTGTTTGTCATTGATGTCAACAGATGTGATGGGATAAATTCAAGAAGTCTCCAAAGTGGTCCCCTTATGGTGTATCTTTAAGCATGGCCCTCACAAGAAGACGCTTTGAAGAAGTCTACAAGAAACCCATAGGTGTGGTCATGAAGCCCAAAGTTGTTTGAGGAATAAGGACATGAAGGACAGTGTAAATG
>ML800480.1:440398-458082 GCA_009831015.1 Picea engelmannii | reverse complement strand
AAATATAACTTTTAACTTCTTGACTTTCCCCCCTTCAGTGTGAGACTATGACCTAGTGGGGGTGCCCAGGCCACTGAGTCTCCTCATCACCTCTCTAAGAGGTGGGGGACATTACAGTGTGCAAGGTATGGAAGGTATTGGTGAACTTCAGAAATACTTGGACCCTCTCTTGTCGCAGTGTGGTTCATCTCATGTATTGATCCTCATAGTTGCCAACAGGGTAATATTGTTCCTTTACTGCATCCAAAAAAAAATCCCGAGTGGGATCGACCCCATATATTCCAGACTCCTCTGAGGAAATTTTCTCCCAGTAAGTTTCCCACCAATGTTCGACATGGGGGAGAGCCTTAAGGAGTGCGAAGGTGATATTTTCCCTGTCAGAGAAATTATGAACAGAGAAATAACCTTCTCGCAGATTTAACCATTTTTCTAGGGCATCTGCATCTATCTGTCCTTCAAATATGAGAATATCAAAATTAACTTGTACCTTGAAAGGCGAGGTGCCTCCAAAGTTTCCGCTTGATGAATATTTTCCTGCTGCTATTGGAAGGTGTTGAAGGTTGTGGGAAAAATTCTCCATCATTTCGTCCCTCTGTCGCGTGAGAGCTTGCTCGAGCTTGCTCAAGCAACAAATTGATAGAATCGTCTGCTCCGTCATTTTTATTTTCTTCCGCCATTGAGGGTTTCTTGGGTGTCTGAGAGCGATTTTCCTCAAGAGATACAAGATTGAGACCTAACTTTATATACTAATACCTCGTCAAGGACATGCACTGAAAAAAAAATGATCAAGAGCAGCCTGCTCTGATACCACTGATCCGGATTATTTTTGGCACGAAATGAGAGCAGAGATATAATAAATCAATGTAAAAAGATATCTCGGATTTCCAATAATATAACATAAATGTATCATAGATGAAACCATAAAAACATAGATACAGTAATCATAGATGAGCGAAAATGTACAAAGACTATATCAATACAGAGTGAAAGACTCACTAGAATGGTGGCAACTTATCTCTTAGAAGAGATGTGTCCGCTACTCACATTCACAAGAAGATTATTTTACAATGAGGCTCCAAAGGCCTTTTTATCATATATAAAATCCAAAACCCTAACCCCAGAAGATGAAAAGCCAACAGTTTTGTGGACCTCGTTTTGGGTAGTTTGGTGTATCAACTTCTCGGGGGCGTAACTTTGGCATACGATATCCGTTTGGGGCGCACGATAGCTCGTTGGAAAGGTATTGTCAAGGAGATTCATTTATGGGGATGAATAAAAGTCTTTAGCTATCATTTAGAAGCTCGATCCCAAAAGAACCTTCATTTAGGCCCTCAAAATGGCCCCGGAAGTTAAAAACCGCTAAAAATAGTAAATTACCAAAATTGCCAGAAAATTGTTTTGAGTCAGTTGGAAAACATTGGTGGCCACTAATATCCACCTAGATCATTGAAAATCCATGATTTTTATGATATGTATGTGCATTAATATTTTCTACATCATCCTTTTTGGAAGGAAAGCAAGATTTCTTAGACGTTTTCTCATGTTTGATAAGTTCTTCAGTGTTTTCTAACTTTTCCTTCATTAATCCCTTTTCACCTCAATTTTTTTTTCCAGTGCATTATTATTTCCATTGGTTGAAATAGAGATAGGGCCATAACTACAAAATATTTGTGACGATGAACTCATTAATTTCCCTAGAGGTTTAGAAGGAATAGGAAATGAAGATATTTTGAATGGAGTGGAAGGAGGTTGAGGACATAGCGTGGACACACCCACCTATGCTCAATATTCAACAAAATTCCTTATGAGTGAGATTGTTGGAACTCCTTCATCTGAGGTTTTACCTCTTGGAGAATATTTTTTGGTCATCAACTGTACCAAAAGAATGAAGAGGTGTTCAAATATAGGAAAATTATTAAAATTATGATAAAACGATAAGAAAGATCCACCTCTTCTTAACCTTTATGATTTTATGATATCATAAATGTAATAAGAACTATGAATAACATAACTCACTTTATTCTTTAGAGGATGTTTTCATCAACCTTTTCTCTCGCCAACTTGACAACCTAAACATAAGTATTGGTTGTCCTATTGGAAGCAACTACCTGGATTATTTGATTACCTTCTAGTGTGGATGATTTTGTGAGAGTCTTAGTGACTTTATTCAAATTGATTTCAAGGATTTATCCTCCTTAAGATGTCCATCACAATTAAATTTTTCCTCATATCTCATTTATGATGAAGACTATTTGACTCTAAAATCTTGAGGGATAGGCATTGAAACTGTCATGGATACAACATGGATAAGCATCGCAATTTTTTCACATCTTGGATTATCGAAAGGCCATGATTGTCCAACATCCTTTACACCACCATTTAGATTAACTCCATAAATCATGTCTACAACATTGCCTTGATACTCACAAACCACACTTGGTTTTTTTTCCCATATGAATTCAAGAATCCTTCTCCCTCGGTGCATCCAGCTTACTAATAGTAAACCACCACCTGGAGTTAGCTTCATCCTGAGATTTAAGAGACATATGGATGAATATGAGGGAAACTTAATATTCCATTTACAACGAATGTTTTCTCATAATGAATTCATGAAACTCTCTGATAATTATTTGACTCCATGTGTAGATCTCTACCTCTATAAGTGGTGTGCATTGTTATGCATTGGTAGGCAGAACAAGCTTATTGAATTGTAGAGCAAACAATTAAATTAAGTTGCAATCGCACGCTCACTAGGACTATGCTATCCAATGTTTACGAACAGGGACCACCCATAATCAATCATCCCTCGATGATCAATGCTTTTACGTGATCTAGGTCTCCACATTGAAGGTTGTAACCAATCGTTAAAGTGGTAATGTATTATTCTGACAACTTTCATGATCACATACAATAAATGTTATCTTCCCCTTTCAATTGATCACAAGGAATTCTTCACATAGATTTTATGCAACAACCAAGGATCAATACTTGTACTAACCATAACACCAAGTAGTAAAATTTGATCCTCCGTATCAATAACCAACAAGTATATCAGACCTCATACAACTAGCATGCAAAAAAATGCATTGTACAACCATAAAAGCTCATCTACTAATCACAAAAAGAGAAAACCAAATTACAACTCAAAAATGCATAACCCTAAAATTCCTCAAAATTGATTTTTCCTTGTAACACGCCTTCTTTGTTTCATATCTCACATATACACTTGCATTCTCTCATATTTATGATTTATGTTCTCACCACAATGGAGATATTGTGATATAAACAGTTGGACAAGAAAATTCGAGATACGGTTTACACACTCGTTCCTGCTTTTATCAAATTCTACCTTTCCATAGTTTACACACTCGTTTATGGTTTATGGTTTACACACTCGTTCCTTTATCAAATTGAAAGAGAAAGGAAGTTTAAGCATCAAATGAATAGAGAAAAACCCAGAGAAGAAGGTCCATTACCTCCAGATCATCCACTGTATGAATCATTGACCAGAAACCCAAGCTCACAATCTATGAATCGTTCACCAGAAACCCAAGCTCTAACTGTAACACACCCAACCCCCTAAGTACCCTTTTTAGGGGTGGGGTATTAAATTTTCACTTTTCTTCAACCTCTTTGATTCCATTTAAAAAGGACGACATCGTCTTATGCTTGTCAAAATCTTTCCAATGACTATAAATTTGTCCAAAACCAATTTATAGATCAAAAGTTATGGCCTTTTAAAGATTTAGGGCCTTTATTAGCCAAAGAAATTCCTATTGCAACGTGGCTCCACGTCACCTATGTCATCTCACGTGGCATTGATATGTTATAACACGTAAGTCCCTAGCACAGACATGGAATTTGACGTGGATATTGATATGGCACCCGGTACCTAGCCCACTGAACCCTTAGCACATTGCACCTGCAACCTTTCCCACTCTCATCACTCGGATACCTAAATACCAGAGACCCACCCCCACCTGGTATTGACACCTATCCACCGAGATGTCGGATCTCATACCTCGTCCACATTTTGCATCAACCCAAATCACTTTAATATGAGATGAGTTGGAGCTCAAGGTACGTGGCCCTGTCTTGAGGTGTCACTTGTCCATTGGGCATTGGTTTTGTGACGTCTAACCACATCACGTCGGGTTTCTAGACCACTGGACCACCAGAAGGATATGTGATAACCTTCTTTGTTGACACTTGACCCGGTGTGATTTGGCACCCTGGACATGTGGTCCTATCGCATGCCACCATTGTCTTTTGTCGATATCATCACACGTAGCCATCGGGTTCTAGATACTAGGCCCTCAATGACCCAATCATTACACTACAAACACTCCAAACATGTTCTAGGTCTAACTGGAACTGCAAAAATGTGCCCCTATCTCATACTACCACTTGTCTTAACCATGACACGATACGTGGCCACGTCACCTCGTGGCACGTGGCACTAGTTTTCCTTACGAATCCTTGTTAAAATGTGCCACATCAACATGACACATGTCATCTTAATCGAGTGATACATAGAATCTTTGTTGAGTGACATGTGGCATCTTCTTCGAGTGACACATCATCTCAGACCTCGAGCACCAAAACTCTCCAACATAGTTTGAACCTTGAAAGATCCCAACTTGGGGATTACGAGAGGATTAATTAAGTTAACCCTCGTGATTACGAGATATGTAATTAGTTTAATTACAGGATTAACCACCCCTTGGTTGTATTCAATAATCTACGGTCGGTATTACTCGGACCACAAATCTGACGATTATCGTTTAAAGGTGTTGACACACAGTTTTAGGCCCAACTATGCCCCACACAAGACCTGGGGTCGAGTTAGCCTTTTCCTTGTGGAAACCTTGGTTGTGTTAAATGCCTATGTGGCTTCCATTTCACCTTCCAACTCAGGCATATATATATATATATATATATATTAAAGGGATTTGGAACACCACATGGGAACTCTGCCCATCGGCCCATGCCAAATAAATCGAGGTTGGAAATCTTCTAGGGGTCCGGTGTCTAATTGACCTCTTTTTACTAAGATCAACAACGGAGATTTGGTCATCCTTAGATCTGACGGTTCTGGTTTGTTTCACTTGCCACAACGCTTAGGCTTGACAACGGTCCCACACTCCACTCACCTCCAAGCAGAGATTGACAAGTGTCACTTCCACGACACCATGATTTCCAAGTTCGCATAGTATGTCATACTTGAAATCACTCTCTCTCCCATGCTTATGTAACTAGGCATGGAACTAGGGGTTGGAAACCTAGTCCTCGGACGTCAAGTATCAGGATTTCAAAAGGGAATTATACTTAGAAGTTTTTTGGGGTCCAATGCTTTGGTGCCCTAAGGCGTGAAAATACCTCTCAAGCTTTACCCATTATATCAACGACCATGATTTCTTGGACCAAAAATATGAAGATCATGATTTACAGTGTTTGTTCAAGGGCTTGATCCCAACATGGCCCATTCTCAACCCTTTAACAAATCAACCTCCTCCACGCTCGGGCATTCTAACTGTCTAACCTCTTATCAACAGTGGATATCTCTCCACCAATAGATCATATGCTCAAAAACTAAAGAGCCTATTCCAAAGGCTCAAATTCGACAAGGACCCACTCCCAGTCCTTAAACCCACTACCAACTTCCATGCATGATGTTTGGGTACATAGGTTCTCCCCATCAGCATGATGTTAGCAACACATTGCCTCCCCTCTTAACCTCTCTTTAGATGAGACCCTATAGATATATATGGATAATAATTGACCTCACATTTACTTTGATTAACAGTCAAGATGATATATTGTACCTCCCTCATCAGAGTACCTGAACCCAGGGCTACTCCGACCATCTAACTCTGATGACACTCATTGTAGGAAACCCCAATGGTCTTCATTGTCTCTCGGATTCACTCACTGATAGACCAATGGTCCGTGTTAGCTCAGGATGCATCATATCCTGGAACATAACTTACTCCTATGTAGGGCCAAGATCGATTCGTGATGCCAAATCGACGGATGTGATTCATCCTTCTTAAAATACATTACTTCTACATGATAACATCCCTAGAGTTTGACTTAACCAATTCATGGATCCCTTCATTTTTACCATCGAGGTCCCCATGTCCTCTACACTCATAATTTCCCTCTTAATATTGACTAGGGAATCCAGACCTCAAACCATGGTAAGGGTCTATGTCCCTTCGAGAGGGATCATAGTACTTCATCCCTCTTGGACCTCTCGTGGGTTTCATAGTGTATAATTATGGTTATCCTTTTGTTGGCATCACATTGTAGTAACTACCCTAATGCATAAAGATACATGCATCCAACCATATTATATAGTTAAATTACAAAGGGAGTAAGAATACTTATCTGTTCACAAGTGTCTCCAGCCAAATAACTGTGGAGGTTCACATTTCCACCCAACTGTATGCTCCGCTCACTCAGTAACTTCGGTAGCATGCCACCCTTGTTCCAAACCATGACACCACCAGTGAAAATATTTGTGCTTACTTGCACATTCTCTCCCTGTCCATGCACTCACATGCACGTCTGTTATGTCACCTCTAACCTTGTCTCCCTCTCTTCGAGACCAGACTCTTCTCTCTTTCCCCCATGCATCTCTTGGACATAAAATTCGCCTTGGGAAGGTTCTCAACCTATCCCTTATCTTTCATCGAAAGGAACCCGTGGGTCATTCATGGGGACTCATGAGTTATTTTCCTATTGTCCTCTGGCTGACATATTTTATTGTCTCAGTCCGACCTCCATACTCCCATTCATTGAGGGTGGTTGTTTTCTCAACCACCAATCCTTATTTTTTAACCGATTTTCCTTGAAATCGGGGCTAAGGGAGAATATTTGAATAAGTTTTTTGAGGCTAGTACTTTAAGTCTTCACCCCCCACAATTAGTTGTTTGCATTCTTAATTACAACATTAATAGTTTTTCATTGTTCACATGCCATGGCTTGGAAATCACCAATTGAAATTAATTACATATAATCATAGGTTTAGGAGAAGGGGTGTTACAATCCCCTCCCCCTTCAAGGAACACCTTCCTCGGTGTTCTCTGCACTTCAGAAACACCTACCATGCCTCTATCTTTCGGTTGTTTCAACAATGTAGTTTCTCTTCTTGGTTTGGTCCCTTCTATCCTCTTTGGAATTTAGCACCTACCTACAACCATTTTAGAGATCAAGCATATTAATTCACAATTTCATTCATAAACACTTAATTTTTGTTCAAAATTCAAGAGGAATTTTCATATCAACAATACACTTATCTATGCAGTTTATGGATCTGCATCCATTGGGTGGTCTTCATTAATTTGGCTCACCATTTACCTTGACATACCCATTGTGTGCATGATCATAATCAACAGATTACAAGAACTATCAAACTCCCCTCATCTTTTCGGTCACTCACCCTCCAGTCCCAGGCTCAAGCATCCCCTTCATTGTTATACAGTCCCTAGGGTGATCCATCTTTCATTGCCAAGGATTTATTGCACAAGAATAATTTCCTAGACTTCCTCGAGTCTTACAATCGAGGCATCCCTCCGACTTTCTCTTATTGAGGTGTCCCTCTGGTCTGTGTTACCGCTAAACATCATTCTATGAGAATCATGACTTATCATAGGGTTATCATGTCACTATAGTAGTCATTTTCCATGCTTTCCATCTTTAAAATCCATCATCTTCCCTCCCTGGACAAATATTTTTCATCTCACATGTATCACATACATACAAAAATTTGTGAGTTGCTTTCATTATTTCAATCAAAATTCTTTCAAATTTGTCACCCAGAAATTTCAAGCTTCACATTTCTATTTCCATATATATTCCATATAGGAACTAGATCCCACAAGCATGATATTTCTTTCTCATGGTAGTTTGGATCTTCCATAACCAGCATGCATTGGTCTTCTTTATGTACTTACAGCACCACCATATAAAAGACCCCTCATCCTATAGTTCATTCTTCACACGGCCAAACAAATTGTTAGTTTCTCACGTACATATATTCTCCTTGCACGTATCCAATGATATCACAAACAATTCTCGATTTGTGCAATCGAACAATTGCATTACATTCATTCATTCAAGAAAATATCATTCCTTACCACATGTTTCATTTTAGCATATTAACCCATCCAATGCAATTCAAATCTTAATTGAACTTAAGTAATGTGTCAATTCCCATGGAAACATTCTCACACAATGCACCCTTGCATTTATTTTGGATTATTGCTTTTCATGTTGGGAACTCTTTCCTTAGTGTGTTGGAATTCAGCCAAGCTCTCACCACATGGATTTTTTCTCCACATTCATTATTACAGTAGAACTCTATTTTCTACTCTTAATTGATCACATCCTCAAATCATAACATGAAACTGAAGGTTTCACATAAGTGCATTCAAGCATTCTTCTTCACCAATATTCAAGAACCGACATTTACGATCACCTAATTTCTCTCTTTATCGTTGTACAACTCTGTAGAGAACTGGAAGATACTTCTTCCACAATGGGCAGTCCTATATATTCCCACTCTCTTTCCACATGCATCACCTCAATGCCTTACACCAATGTCCTTTCCTTGATCCCTTTTGTTCCCAATCACTCCTTGATTGGGAAATGTATTGATGACATATATTCGTTCATCAATTCTTCCAAGGGTTTCAATCATCCTTGGTTGTTAGAGGCTCACACCTCCATCATTCATCTCTTCTTTTTTAATAATACCCTACTTGGGTGTCAATGGAATACAAAAATCATTCATATCCCATGCCTAACATCAAAACATAGACTATTTTAGAAGGGATTATTACCCAAACCCCTTTTACTTCTCATGTCACATGGAATGAAATCTTTATACTTGTTCTAGTTTTTAGCACCTTCTCTGATATTACCTCAATAATGGTGCATCCTAGGGACTTCTAAATTCCCTTTTACGGTTTTCTTTTATCAACAACCTTTCTTTTATTTCTCTTCTTGCTTGAGGATGTCCACCATTGGCAATTGTCCTTTTCCATCAACTCCAATTATTTTCTACACATAGCATACATCATCATATTCAAAATTATGCCAGTTGTCATGTAAGATTCAAATGCATGCACCATAGTATTTTAATCAAGAAAATATCTTAAAATATGCCCCATCATATCTATATTCACTTTACCACATTTCTCTCGATGTTTTCATGAGTGAAAACACAATTAAATTTTCCAACTGTCTCTACAGTTATACAGTTGTCACATTCTTATGTCAAAGACAATCGCATGCATTAGAATATCAATTTCTCATACCAGAGAAACACAACAAAATAACAAGAAAGGAGTTAAGGGACTCTTCCCCTGTCCAACTCCTTCTACACAACCCAGGCTTTCCAGTCCAGCTGAATTATTTCCAAGGCCCTACTGCCTTTACACATCATATCTTATTCATTTAAATACATTCAGTATTTTAACTTTCATTTACCAGTTGTACTTGTTTTCACCGTCATCCTTTTAAAGAATACAACTCAGTCTCATGATGCAGAGTTTGAAAGTAGGAAAAGGTGTCATTTTCTTATTATTAGTTTATGCAATATATCCCTCATACGATCTTCCTTCTCTTTTCCTTGAGCAGTCTTGGTCAGGTTCACCTTGACCTTCTTGGGTAAATCCACATGCTACATCAGCAAGATTTTGTTCACAGTAATTTATGAACATGTGCATTCTGCACATTACCATTCGGACATCAGAATGGTCAACGTTCATTTTTTAGTCTTTCATTCATACATTATGTTTTATAATGTAATATGGGATTCTTATATAATAGGCATTGTATCCCACTTCCTAATTTTCAACAGACATTAATATTGTAGCTCTATTCTCCTAACAGATTCTTCACATAGTTCCTTCACAAGGAACTTATTCAACACGCAACCCTCTTGTTACATATTCCTCATAATATAAAATGAACTCAATATTGTGTCCACCTTAGGTTCATTATTTCATATATCTACCCCAATTCTTTATATAAAACTAGGCATGTATTCTTATTATGCATTTAGTTTACATATCCAATTGGATATCTTCATGTTATCAACTTGCATTCAAGTTGTGCTTCCATGCACTTAATCACAAGCATTAGTATGTTGTGTGTGTCCTCCACTAGCACACTTCACAGTTTTACATGCATATTTATTAAAAATCATTGTAGACCTAATTGTTCACAATTATTCTCATTCAATCCTCAAAGGAAAAATCATACTTCCTTCTATCATGACAATAGAGCATCATTGATTATTTATTCTTTAGGAAATTACACTAGCTCTGAGGAAATGTAACATTTCTTCATCAATATATTATTCAAAACAAAAAATTCATGACTTCTTCAAAATAGAGTTAACCATGCATCCATGGAATCACTCAGATCTGGCAAGTGCAAGTCTTGCCTCACATCCTACTTGATCAGGAAGTCATATTATACTTTTTAAGCATGTATAGGTATATCTACATATATGTGTGTGCATGAATCGCACCCTTTTACCTCATTCTTTCGTATTTTTTTAACATTATCCAATTTTGATGTGAATTTACAGTCACTTACACAACCAATCTAATCAATAAAATAATAATTGTGTTTCCCTTTTTATAAGATAACAGCTAGCAAAAAGTTCATTTTTTCTCCTTGCTCTTTTTTCATTCCATCTTATCTCTTTCTAAGGAATTACATACTTCCTCAAGCTATTATTTAAAAAAAATACTCAAACCCTCCATCATATGATCATCCATGCATCCATGGAATTATTCAGTCCAGGAAAGTACACTCCTTGCCTTACTAACCTCTTACTCAGGAAATCATATCGTGACCTTTTGTATTCATATACTTATACACCATACATGTGCATCACTTGCACATTCCCATATTAATCGTATACATTCATCAAATTATTTCTTATATCAGTATTTCCTGATGGGGATTTATAGTTATTCACATGTCTAATCTCATAGGCATGATCATGTTTAGGTTTCCTTTTCTCATGGAAACATCTGGAAATAATCCATTCTTACCTATATATTATAAAATCCTTACACAATTCAACAACATAAGCTAGTAATTACAGCACTGCCTAAGGCAGCAAGTTAACAATTCCAGTCTCTCTTCCTGCTTCAATTCAATTTTAGTCAACATACCCTTATCAATGGAACCCTTCCCTAAATTCCTTCTTTATTCTATATGAGTTTACCCAGCCATTCCTATATATCCATCATCCATTTCTAGATGTCAGTTTGACCCACTGGTCATCTAGAAATGCTCCAACATTTCCTTTATCAAACCTTGTATTGGTCTTTCCTTTATCATTACATCCCTATCTTCATAAGGAAAAAGGTAGTATCATTATCATCATTTTATCTGTGTTGTTACTTTTCCTGCTAACATCGAGTCATTATCAACCACACAAAGCCATTCCTATATATCCATCATCCATTTCTAGATGTCAGTTTGACCCACTGGTCATCTAGAAATGCTCCAACATTTCCTTTATCAAACCTTGTATTGGTCTTTCCTTTATCATTACATCCCTATCTTCATAAGGAAAAAGGTAGTATCATTATCATCATTTTATCTGTGTTGTTACTTTTCCTGCTAACATCGAGTCATTATCAACCACACAAAGCAATCATCAGTGTATATTCTATAACCAACTGCAAGTTATTGTAAGTTTATATGTGTGTTTTATATATTCTCACTCATTGCTATATGTGTCATAGCATATACTAGTGTACCAAGTATTTTACCTCTGCTTGCAATGTGTGGGTATCCCAGTTGTCTTCTTTTTCATTCATATGCATAGACATGCTTTTAGGTTAATAGGTATATGTATTTCTTGAATATATCCATGAGCTTATATACTAAATCTTGCATTTATTTCATTTCTCCTCTTTTATGAGGGATATCAACAATCCAAGGGACTTCTTTTTTCATTGCTCAAATAGATTAACCCTACTACGAGTCTCAATTGTTATAGTTTAATAAAATTGACCTTACAGATCCTGTCAACCCTCTTGATCATGGGGGATTATATATATATAATCCAACTCCTTAAAAATGGTAAGCAATCAATAAATTACAATCCACTTCGAGGGGGAAACCTCCTTTACAATATATCCACTTTAGAACACAATATGAGATCTGATAAGATGATCCTAATACTAGATATCCTTGATATATATATATATATATATATATATATATATATATATATAGGAGACCAAAGGTTACAATTATGATGAAAGGGTGCAATGAAGGGTTCTAGCCGACCTACTAGAAATGTAATAATTCAATATATAGGTCTTAATAAGAGGTTTTATACATAACATGGGGCTTTGTCTAGGGCTTAACATGTCCCTCCCCTTCAAACAAGTGTTGTCCTCAACACTTGACTAACCACAAATGTTTCTGCACAAAGAACTAATATTCCCATGTCACCTCTTCCACTAGTAGGTGCTTCCATTTCACTAGGTACTCTCTAATCGATCGATTTCTCAGTTGCTTAATTCTTGTTTCAAGGATTGTTTATGGATCTAGTATGATTTTCCCTTCTTCATTGATCTCTGGTAAAATATTTTGGACTAGTATCTTGTTTCTTATGACCTTCTTTAAGCAAGAAACATAGAAGACTGGATGTTCACGTGAAGATGGAGGAAACTCCAATTTGTAAGCCATACTTTCAAACCTTTGTAAAACCTTATAGGGGCCATAATATTTGGGTTCTAATTTATTGTCCTTATTTTTTTGTTTGATGGAAATTTGTTTGTATGGTTGTATCCTTAGGAATACCCAATCCCCCACTTCAAATTCCCTTTCACTACAATGTTGATCTGCTTGTTGTTTCATCCTATTTTGTGCCATAACCAAATTGTCCTTCAATAGTTTTAGGACCTCTTGTTGGTTCCTTATGTGTTCCTCCACTGATTTCACCTATGTATTCATTTTCAATGTTAATTTGATGGATGGAGGATGATATCCATAAAGTTCCAGAAATGGGGAAATTTTTGATGAATTATGGAAGGATGTGTTGTACCACCATTCTTCCAAGGGAAACCACTTCACCCATTGTTTATGTTTATCAGATGCAAAGAAACAAATATATCATTATATAAATTTATTCACAATCTCAGTTTTCCCATCAGATTGAGGGTGGTAAGATGAGTTATTAGTCAATTGAGTACCCAAGCAAGAAAACAATTCAGTCCAAAAATTTCCTGTGAAAATTGGGTTTTTGTTACTTACAATAATCTTGGGGACTCCATGTAGTTTTTTAATTGTTTCCGTGATTTTTTTTTCTACTATAATTGATTTAAAAGGATGAGAAAGAGAGAAAAAAATGGCATACTTTGTTAGTCGATCCAATACTACCATGATGACAATATTACCTTCAGATTTGGGTAAACCTATAATAAAATCCATTGAAACTTATTCCCAACGTTGGCTTGGTATAGCTAATGGTTCTAGGAGACCTGGAGTCTTGATTGTCTCTCCCTTATTTTGTTGGAAAACCAAACATTCAGACACAAAATTTTGAACATAATTTTTAATACCTTTCCAGAAAAAATCCTTCTTGATCCTGTGGTATATTTTCAAGAATCTTGAATGTCCCCCTATATGAGAAGTGTGCAATTCCAGAAGGATATTTTGTATGGGTTGTGAATTATCACATAAGTATAGGCGATCATGATACCATAGCAAGTTATTCTTCCATACAAAATTATCTATTGAACTGGGGTCTTCATGTAGTTGTTGAATGATCTTGCATACCTCTTGATCTTGATTCCATTCTATCCTTGCTTCTTCCACCCAATCAAATTGAGAAATAGAAATAGCGCATAGTGAACCTTTGGTTTCTTCTTCTTTCCTGGAAAGGGAATCTGCCACGACATTTTGTTTTCATTTTTTGTATATAATTTCAAATTCATAACCCAACATCTTTGTAACCCTTTTTTGTTGCTCTTCTAAAGATAATCGTTGCTCCAAGAAGTACTTCAAACTGTCATGATCTATTTCTACCTTGAATTGTCTTCCTATTAGGTAGGGGCGCCATTTTTGAACTACATGCATTATGGCCAACATTTTGTTTTCATAAATGGGTTTGACTAATTGTTTTCCTTTAAGTTGGCTACTTTCAAAGGCAAGGGGTCTTCCTTCCTGCATTAAAACTGCACCAATTCCATGGCCTGAGGCATCACGCTCCATAATAAATGTTTATTTAAAGTAAGGTGTGGACAAGACGCTAGTTGTACACATAGCCTCCTTAAGTTTTTCAAAATATTTGGTTGCTTCTTCGGTCCAAGAAAATGCTTCCTTCTTTAATAATGTTGTTAGAGGTGCTATTATTTGACCATAGTTCTTAAAAAACTTGCGGTAATATCCTGTCAATCATAAGGATCCTCTAAGTTTTTTAAGGTTTTTGGAATTGGCCATTGATGGGTGTTCTATATGCACTAAAAACCCTCAATTAAATTGTCAACCCGGGGTAAGTAAACTTAGATTTGTAGCACTATGTGTGCCAAGGCAGAAAGGCTAGAGGTAGTATAGTCTAACTAAGGAAATGGTCTATCTAAGGGATAATCTACTTAAGAAAAGACTTTCAATGATCAAACCCTATCAAGGAACTTAAACTATTTACCCTAAGAAACTTTTGAACAATGGATCGATAGATTGTCCTAAGAAAGAAAATGAAAACCCTAAAATGAACAAGTTAACTTAATCAAACTAATGAGCAAAAGAAATCCATGTATTTCATGTATTCAACTTAATCAATAACAACAGAAAACTAATCTAAGTAATCTATTCAAATTTAATTAGCAGCAACAATTAAACAAGCAATCAACTACCCTATTAAAGCAAGTAAAGAAGAAAGCAACTACCCTATTAAAACTTATGCAGCAAGTAAACTCAAATAAAAACTACTTAACAGATAACTAATCAACTATTGAGAAAGTGAACTCTATTCTTAAGATAAACTTCATAATTACTTACAATCTATAAAAGGAAATCTTAACCTACTGAATTGAAAGCATTATGACAATATTCAAAGATTAAACAACAACTACTCTTGATCTACGATAACAAGAAAACTTCAAATATAATGTTGATGATTATGTCTCCAGTGTCTTACGATATCACGATGGAATTTAACAATTAATGATAACTCAAGAGGGATAAACTCAATATTAACTTCTATAGCAAAGTGAAAGGTATGAATCAAGCAATCTAGCATGAACTTAGCCATTATAGAAGAAACATCAACTACTCTAAAAATCCATGTGATTCTTCAATTTATGCATTAATCATCAACAATAAAGGAAAACACTATTCTACTGAATTCAAATGTAATCATATGCTAATGTAAGCAAATTCACACTACTAGATATTTATAACTAAAAACTAAACTCAAAAGCAAACTTCAAATTAAAATTGCAATCTAGATCTAGAATGGAAATTGCATGAAGTAAATTAAACTAATCCTACTCTTAACAATTTAAATTGCAAATGGAAATACTCATAACAACATAACTCAAAATCCTATTTCTATTTCAGCATATGACAAGAGAATTAGTAAGCAAACTAATTGAGCAAACTATATAAGAAAACTGAGAACTAAAATCAAAGCTAATAACTAATCATCCATCGAAACCTTGCCAAAGAAAACATTATCTCAATACTCTGTTTTAACTTCTAACTATTCTATTTCAGCATACAAAAATTATAACTATCATTCAATCATACACCGAGGTTAGTGGATTAAGATTGCAATCTATTCTCTATTTAATTAATAAGACATGGCATATTAACATTATCCTTCGTAAGCAACCTGCAAAAGGGAAATTGAACAATTAAGCTATGAACAACAAACACAACATGAAAAATGATGAAAATGCTTATAACAATTGCAAAATGATGAAAATGGAAGAAATGACAATTGCATAAATCAAATACACAAACTAACTAGCTAAATATTCAGCCAGACCACTGCTGGGCCCCCCAGCAGATCATGGCTACTCCTCAACAATGAATCACGAGCTCAAGCACCATGATTTTTTCATTTAAAGTTAAAACACAGTCTCACATGAATTTATGAAAAATGTTTCAAACAGTAAGAACAATGCTAGCTTCAGAATTATGAACTTAACCACTTGTCTGACCACTATTGTGGCATTTATAGGAGTTACAATTCAAGAGGTCGACCACTGGAAGGGTCGACCTCCTCTAAAAATAGTAAATTACATTAAATGTGTTTTAACTGTCGTTGGCTTCTAGAAACCAAGCGAGCCACTCAATGCTCAGCATAACATCCCAATGCAAGATGTCGGAAGCTCAGTCGTTGGAGGCCACGAGCACGAGAAAAACCCATGTCATTGATTTTCCCATCATAGGTCATCAAAATAACAACCGCCAACTCGCCCATGGTTTTAGTGTAGGATGGAGTGTCAGATGGAGTACCCGATGCAGTGTCAGATGGAGTACCGAATTAGCTGTTGGATGGAAAAACGCCATGTGATTTTTCCCTGTGACACACAGATCGCGCGTTAGCTTCTTGGAATCATTAAATCATGTTGAATTAAACTTGAAACCATCACAAAACTCCAATTATACGTACCTGGTATAAGTTATGTGTAACACATCCACTATCAAAATTTTAAAAATTTTGGGTTAATCTCCCATACAGGAGAAATCTCCACAAACCCGTATTAGCGAAATGCCAATCCCTGACTCTATACCAGGATTCGGGGTTCCTTCTATCGGGGTTTGGCGCCTTTCAATGTCATGGCACACCAATCCTCTGGATTCTCGACGCGCCTTTACGCTGGCTAGCCTCCTTGGCTATACCATGGTCCATATGACCACTTACCATATGACTGCAGCCGTATAACCTCCCATCGGGGTTTCGGCTTTTACGATGAAACAACACACCTATACTCGGGACTTGCGATGTCCCGATCCCCGATTCTCTCTGGATGCTCGACACGTGTCCCTTGGATCAAGGGCTTATAATGGTGTCGGGAATTCGCATATCGTGGTTTCGTAATGCAAGGGTTTCATGTCTTTGAAATCCCCGATACATCGATTCCCGATATGCCGAACTCCGACTTTCTGGGATCTCTCGCCACGCGTCCTCGCTGATGGACGGTGCTGATCCCGTCGGGAAATCGCGGATCACGATTTCCTGTTGCACAATTTCCTTACCATCGAAAACTCCGATGAGAAGAACGCCGACGGCGCCCGATCCTTTGCCACATGTCCTCGCAGACGGACGGTCCGGATTGATTCTCGGGGTTTCGGGACTTATGATGTCCTGGCTCTCATGGCCTTGAGAACTCCAATTTTCCGATCTGCGACTTTCGTCCGATCCCTGACGCCTGTCCCGTGTGAACGGACGATGCAGATCTAGTCGGGGTTTTCACTTGGATTTTCCCCGATCACTTGTCCACGGAAAATGTCGATTTCCCGATGGCTAATACTTCAACCCACTCCGGATCTCCGACACCTGTCCCTTAAATGGACGATTCAGATTGTATCGGAAAATCGCGTATCGCGATTCCTTTGTGCACAGGTTGCACGACTCCGGAAATCCCGATACCACGAACTCCGACTCTCCGGGATCCGCTGCCATGTGT
>ML800480.1:382207-400339 GCA_009831015.1 Picea engelmannii | reverse complement strand
GTTCATCCATTTGTGCACCTTATCAATCATGATAAGACAATGATGAGTCATCTATACATTTTTCCAACAATGCATCATATACCAATGGAACCACATCGATCCATCTTCATCATGTATCAATGACAACTCATTGATCCATCTTCCTCTATGCATTCTCATAAAGGACACTACATATTATATTACATAAATCATCAGTCAATCAATCCTTTGACATCAATCAATCACTTGACATCAATTAATGACATCAATCAATCAAACCATTGGCATCAATGACAACATGATCCAACATGAACTAGGTAATCGTTAACCTACAGTTCAGTTCACGGTGAAAATTCCAGTAGGTTGTGACAGGGACACTGCCACACCTCTCCCTGAAATGTATGGTTTTTGTCCATGTCCCCTTTACTCCTTGTGTGAGTCGGATTAGCAAGCATCGCCAAGTCTGCATCCACTGACAAAAACAGTTTCAATAATCCATATGCATAAATCATATTGTAATCATTCATATATCACATGTGCGTAAAATGAAATACTCAAACAAAACAATCCACTCCCTGACTCAATCTGGAGTCCAAGGAAGTATGTTGATGCCATCAGCATCCATAACTTGCCATGTGTCCTGCACAATTAGGATAACTCATCAATTATATATATATATATATATATATATATATATATATATATATGAAAGTAACAACGAATCACAATACATCATCATCAACATATATAACTCATAATCGAAATGAAATCATAATGTACCATAACCGGATCACTTGCACACAATTGTCCTCAAAGAATAAGTCAATATAAGTGTGCTCAGTAGAACAGGATGTTACATATATAAACACTAATTAATAATCAATAACTAATATGTAATGAAGGGACACCTTCCTAATGAAATGTATTGTATCTTCACAAAAGGGCACCCCCATGTGGGTATATATATGGGCCATCATTCTCATTGTAATCATCTCATATCTTATCTTCATATATTCTTATTCAAGTATTAAATTATCCAAATGAAGTTATTTATAATGTTTCAAATATTTTGGACGTGTGTAACCTGAACCAGATTGGTTTACTATATATTCACCAAATTTTTGTTTCTTTCAATTTGGTATCATCCCACATTTTCTCAAAGCTCAAAGCCTGATTAGCAACATTATGCCTGAAATGATTTAAGTTAGAAAAAAATGTGAGTCAAATGTAACAAAGACATATAAATCATATAATTTCAATCACATATACAAGATAACAACAAACTAAAGACAAAACAAAACATGTATATATAACATAACATAACAAGACAAATGAACTTATCGTGATATGACAACTTTATTTAAAGAGAGAAAAATCATACACACAGGTAAGACAAATGGAATAGGGATAAAACAAACAAATAAACATATTTACTTCACAACCAATTAACTATTATATTAATCATATGACAAGACAAATGAACTCATCGTTATATGAGAACCTTTTCTTAAAGACGGAGAAATCATACATGCAAGTAACATAAAAAGATTAAAGATAAACCAAACAAACAAACAAACATAATCACTTCACAACCAATTAACTATTGTATGAATGAGAAATACATTACTTTTATTTAAATTTTATAATAAAAATAATTTCTTATTATTATAAATTTCTTATTAAACTACTGAATAAATTAATGAAAAGCTATATATTAAAATCAAATCATTAATCTAGAATTCAAAAAAAAAAACTGTACCATAACAAATCTCTCACCAAATTACTCAACAGACTAATGAAAAAATATACATCAACTCTCTTACTAACCTACCCAATGGATTAATGAAAATCAAAAATCAGTATTCATTGATCTATCCTCGCTATTGGATCAAAACTCAAGACTCCCTTGAAACCTTTATAGTAGAAAATCTCCTTGTGCCCAACACTCGTTGCCATCCCTCATGGGTGCAAAGAGCAAGTAGCCACTACTCCAAACAATTGGAGAAATATAATATAATATATGAAGGTAGTGCGAAGCATATAAAGGATATGTAATTGATGCTTCTTTCTAAGGAATACCCATTGACATATCATATGGAGTTTTTTTATTTATGTGGAAGGCATGTAAAGGTATTTTTCAAAATTTGGTTATTCAATATTATTTGTTTTTAAAAAATAATTTTGTAATCTCGCCATTACATTGAGATTGCTTCGACAAACGACAGGTGAAAATAGATTTAGGGTTCCTTGTAATGGCTAGTTGGGATGTGCAAGTTTTGCCACCTCTCCCTTCTCATTATTCCATCCAGGTAGATAGGGAAAACATGTTTGGAAATTCACCTAAACTCACAAAGTTATCAACCCTATTTTTTGACATATCATTATAGTCATTGCCCTACCATTGTCATTATTATTGTTCTTTTCCATTGATGTCATAGTGAGCTCCTCCACCTTAACCAATACAATAATGGTAGGGGTTTAAATATGTGATGTGCCAACACAGTGATACATACATTGTAATTTCAAAAAATTGAGATTTTGTGCAAAACCAAACGCACGACTAACAGAGAGATACATGGTATGCATATTATTCATCACTAAGATTAAGTTTGACATCATGTGCCCATCCAAAGACATGAAGGATTTGAAGTACCCAAAGAGCGACAAGCACGTGATTTAGAGGCATTTCCATAGATTCCTCATCAAAGTCCAAGGATAGATTGGCACTACCGAGAAAGAGGATGAGCGTGTAATCAAAGTGTTCCAACAATGCAATCACATGAACATTGGCCAACATATTGACATCAATATTAAAAGTTTCGTCCATTCTCTATTTAGCAAAGACCTCAATCTAACCATCAATTCTAAGATACCTTCATCAATTTTGATTTTAGGTGTCAATGTGGTTACAAATTTATCATAAATTGTTCTTCATGCCTCTAGGCATTGGACCAAAAACTTCCTCCACAACTCACCCGAGGTAAGCTAGGTGATGAGTGATGAGAAACACTATAATGGTTATTGAAAAACCATATGTTGTTTGTCATCCTTTATTTGCTCTAAGATAGAAATTTCATTAACCTAATAGATTTATGGGAGAGAAAAGTGGTATATAATGACCTAAAATGATCCATGATGTGGTGTACCTAACACATTGTTGTACACTTTTATCCAAAGTATTCACAAATTTGAAATTTAGAAAAGGTCATTATGGCATGACACACTTGCATATATAAAGAAATTATTTTTCTCTCACACGGGTATTGGTTGGTTCGAGTCGATCGAAACCATTGTCCGTTGAACTTCATGACAATTAAAAAACTAAATCTACCCTCTAGCCCCAACAAATACCTCAATCGATCAATCTACACATAAAAAATCCAAATTCGTGATATGTTTACAGCTTTATTCTCGAATATATATTGTATTTAAGTACCTCATTGTTGGCATAATTAAAGAATGATTGAAAACTACAAAAAAATAAATGATTGAAAACTACAAAAAAATAAATGACGGTCATTAAGGTTTGATGCAATTTAGGTTTAAGGTTGTCAAAGAATATATCGTTGCTTACACGTGTCACTCACTTATGATGTGCTCCTACTTCAATGATAACTCCACATCAAAATAATGCAAAGTCCTTCATACCTCATATGATGTGCTATTTCCTAATTTACTTTGACTTTTGACTTTTTTTCATTCACACATTTCAAGAATAATCCATTGTATTTTTATTTACACATCATCAAAACATTAAATTTATACCTAATAACTTATTCAAGTCAAATATGTTAATTTTTTAAATGCTAATGTCAAATATGCTAATTTTTTAAATGGGGCCGTTCCATTGTAAAACATTTGGGTGGCAACACAAAATACTTAAGTATAATATTTAGAGTATCGACTATGTAATAAATGTTGTAATTGTGAATATGAGTTATTTAATATGATGGATTTTTTTTTAATTTTCTTAACAAAAGGTTAGAATAAAAAAGTGTACAACGTCTTTATGGATTCACTAAGAACAATATAATGAAAAAATAAGGGGAGATGGGGAAAATAGAATGTGCAGAGAAGGAAAAGTAAAGAATTACAATTACAAAGTTGAGTACAATTACATGGAAAATAACAAATTCATTTTGGTAATGAGGGTTTATTGAAAATAACAAATTTATTAAGAGGTTTGGTAAAGAGGTTTTATTAAGATTTGAGTGGGCTTAATGGTTAAGAATATGTGTTTCCTCTTAAAAGGTTACAAGTTAAAATCCAAAGGGGGGTAGGGTATGTATGTCTTAGTAGACTTTACCAGTCAAATCGTTGGGCGAAGAAGGGTCCCTTGTCCCACAAACAAGGGGGTCTCATATACCAATTTGGTGTGGCTTGGTCGTGACCTTAAAAATAGATTATTATTATTGACATTTAATGAAAAATGTTAAATATGATTTATTTTTGTGTGTAATGATAAAAGATTTATGAATGGTTATACTTGGTGAGGTAGTATATTATTCATCTGTAAGTAATATAACACTAATGCACTGCAGGAGTGTTATTGGTATCAATTTGTTACATTAACATTATAGAGATAATATATACTTCAAGAATATGACATATTTTTCAAAAATATGACATATGGTTCGATGTTATTTATTATTTGTGCTTTTTATGTTAAAGAAATTATATCTATTTTCAATTATATCTAATCAATAGTCAATTTTTTATTTTAAATAATATGGTAGTTCATATTCTTGAGACGTTGAACGTTCCAACAATCCCTTTGACATATGTACATTATTTTTCTTTCTCCTTTTATGTGATGTTATTATATACTTTCTTCTTTTATCGCAATTTTAGCATGGTATCATTGTTTCTACAAGTTCGAACTCTCTCATGATAGGAATTTTAAAGTTGTGTTTATCAAATTTGATTTGTTATTTGATAAAGATTAAATCTCATTGGGGAATGCAACATGTTTTGGTAAAGTATTTTTATTTTTATTTTTATTATAAGCTACCAACATTTTTTCGATGAAGGGTTGGAAGAATTTTATGCCCCAATGTGCTTGTCACATTTAGTTTGGGTGCATAATCTAAATGTACTCTCCTTGTGCTCTCAAACCAAATGTTATGATCCAAATGATTAAAATATCATAACAGAACATAAGTACACACCATGTACATAATGTGAACGTGGAGCACAACTCCAAGATAGATAAGTTATACAATAACTCCTCAAAGAATACAAGAACCATGAGAACCTCTTCCAAATACTCAATTACATTTACATAACAATTTTCATATCTTCAATAATGATTACATGATCTCTATAAATACCAATTCACACTTACACATGAGGTCCATTTACTATTAGGTCGACCCTAGTATACATATATTTACACATTACATGTACATTTAACTCCATATATAGCCCCTGTGATGTCATATCATGTACATTTAACCCTATATATGCCCCCTTGGATTATAACAATTTACATATAGAAGAGTTGTGCATTCATTTTTGGTTGTTTAATATTTATTTGTTAGATAACAAATATGTATAAATAAGAGTGCTACAGTAAAAATATATAAGCGATGAATTGTTTTTTAAATAAGAGACAAATCAACTAAATACATTTAGAAAAGTGACAATAGAAAAATGGCAATGTTCTACCTCCCAATATCAAGTAGAAATTTAGGTATATAAGACATAAAGTAAGTGAATACAGTAGTGATTTTTTTTTTTTGTATAACATTGATTTGGATAAGTGTTACACTAAATAACATACATCAATATTACACATTTTATTCTCAACTATCTCACTACACCATAAGATTCAGATACAACATCATTGTTATTCATAGATCAACTACATCACATAAAGATAATAAAAGATGTCTAAACACCCAACCTATCATGCAAGGTTAGGACCTCCAAGACACGTAATCAACACTCAAGTCCAGGATTCATCTGATTGATTTTAACCATTTAAGGTCTCAGGACTGGCGACTGTTCTGAGGAACAAGGAGGTATCTAATTCCCATAACTCCAATCCTATTTTGAAATTCAACACTAGAATCAACAACCATAGATCCTTTGAGGCACAATAGAATAATCTAATACACTTAATCAATCATTTAAGCAATACTTAACTGCAATTGTGTAACATACCATTTTAAAGCACAAAAATAGTCAAGTAAAAAGAAACATTATTAGAATAATCGTGAGATAACATTTAAATTTAATCATCTACCGTTCATCTAGAATCAGTACTTCACAATAATGATAATAATATTGTTTTATTCAATAGCAAGTTAAATCAAGGTGCATAATAATACTTGCAACAAGGTTATATTATCATACACACATTGAAAGGAGATAAAGTCAACTTTTTGTTAAGGTTTAATCTATTATTAGGCTTCATTTCAATTTACTAGATAACCATAGCATATATAGGATCACTAAGAGAAGCACAATCACAAGATACACAGCTTTTATCCTAGGAAACCCTCATGGGGGAGAAAACCTAGCAAAAACTTCCTTAATATAGATAGCCAATACAATGCCAAGACATTAAACCAAACACTAGAGAATATCCTCCACTGAGCAATGCACCTCTCTCTTCCTTCTTCTCCCAATTGCAACTATCAAACTTGCACACTAAGTGAGCGAATGAGTGAGTGAACAAATGAGGCAATGTCTTCCTTTATTTATAAAAACTGGCAGGTGTTGGAAATGTGTCTGTTCACTGGGTAGGGTCGACTTGTCTTCTTAGTGGTTAAACCAACTTTAATTAGCCTGGGGCGTGACTTATTAATTTTCACAATATATTTAAGGTTTGACCAATCCACAAAAGGGGATTTGGTCAACTACAATGCTCAACATGGTCAATCCACAAAATGGGATTGATCTAATGAATAATAACTCAATAATAAATAGAATACTCTTTGTGGTTACAATATTTCAACATTCCCCCTTAACAAGAAGGGTATTCTACAGACACAACTCAATACAACATCATCAGGAGAGAGAGAGGGTAGAAACAACAACAACATCTGGAACACTCACTGGCATATCTATAAATCATCGGAAGTTTTTCTCATCATCAACATTCACAGCATGGGGTTGGAGTAGCATCATCATCCTCATCAACATAATGCTAAAGTAACATCTTCATCATCTTTGGTGTGAGGCTAAAGTAGCATCATCATCTTCTTTACAATGAGGCTAAAGTAATATCATCAGCATCTTTAGCATGAGGCTAAAGTAACATCATCATCTTCAACATGAAAGCTGAAATAACATCATCATCATCATCTTCAGCAAGAAGCTGAAGTGGCTTCATCATCTTCTTCTTCAGCAAGTTGTAGTGGCATCATCATCATCTTCATCAACATGGATTAGTATAACACTAATACATCATCATCAATAACAACACAAGGATGATACAACAACAACAACAACAACAACAGTATCAAAGAACGAAGGCTGGAGCATCATCAACATCATCACTAGGCTGGAAATATTCAGCACGAAGACGAAATCTCAACAACATCATCATGAAGCTGGAAATATTTAGCACGAGGCTGGCATCACAACAACATCAACACGAAGTTGGAAATCTTTAGCATGAGGTTGGCATCAACAACATCAGCACGAGGCTGGCATCAACAACATCTGCACTAGGATGACATCAACAACATCAGCACAAAGATGGAAATATTCAGCACAAGGCTAGCATCAACAACATCAATGCTAAGCTGGAAATATTCAGTATTAGGCTGATATCAACAACATCAAAATGAAGCTGGAAATATTCATCACTAGGATGGCATCAACAACATCTTGTGGTACTCTAACAGATCCAAAGGATCTGCCCATGAATCAAAAGATTCACAAGGATATATAGAATCCTAACGGAGCTACCACTACTGACCAAAGCTAGCATATACATGCACAAGTATTCTGACATCTTGTTCTTATGGACCTTTGGGATCTGTCCAAGTATGATCAGTCCCCTAGGATATAAAATCCTAACTGAGCTACCCTCTATTGGTCAGGATACCATAGTATCATCAGCACTACTCCCCCTTTCAAGCGAGGTCCTTTCGGACTATACCAAGCTTGTCTCGAAAGTGGTCAAACTTTACACAAGACAGAGGATTGGTCAACACATCTACAACATGTTCATTTGTGCCAACATATTGGAGCTTTATAGCTCCTCTCTATATCATATCATGAACGAAGTGATATCGGATCTCTGTGTGCTTCGAATCATCATGGAACACATCATCTTTATACAACTCTAGTTATCACATAAGATCACGGTGGATTCCATCTCTAGATCAAATAGATATGTCAACAACATTTGAAGCCATATGGTGTCATAACTAGCGGAACATGCATCGATGTATTATGCTTCTGTCGTGTTAGGAGAAATGATGGATTTCTCTCTACTTTTCCATGAAGTCATGGCTAACCCCAGACTGAAACAACATCTTGAAGTGCTCTTTCTATCAAAAGCACTTCCAGCTCAATTTGAATCAGTATATCCATACAATCTGAAGTCATGATCTCTAGTATAACAGAGACTAAAATCCAACATACCCTTAAGGTATCTCATCACATGTTTTGCATCTACAAGGTGAACAGGTCTGGGCTCTACTAGATACTAACTCAAAGGTGTTCACATAAAAACATATATCTGGTCTGGTATTCATCAGATACATCTACGAACCAATAATCTGTCTGTACAGAGTAGCATCAACTAATTCTGACTAGGTATCTACCAGGAGCTTCAACTTCATTTCCATGGGTGTGTTCATGGATTTACACTCTAACATATCAAACCTCTTCAATATTTAAACTGCATACTTCCCTTGGTTAATGAAGATCTTCTCTGGGCTCTGCCAAACTTCAACACCTAAGTAATAATGCATTGGTTCTTCCATCAAAATATGTAGTGAGCTTCTTCTACAATCTGTGATGATATTTTCTTCATCTTGTCAAGAATACATCATCTACATATAGTAGCAACATCAATGGCTCATCATTCATAACCTTGAGGTAAAGGTTAGAATCATCTTTACTCTTGCTAAATCCCAAGATCGTCAAGAAACTGTCAATTCTTCCATATCAAGCTCTAGGAGCTTGCTTCATATTGCAAATATGAGTCTTTAAATCTTCAACTTCAAATCAAATTTTCACATCACTTTGTACCAACCTTGTACACTTGCTCAGTTGCAACTCAATCTGCACAATCATGTGCTATCTCTATGTGCTTTCTACAAAGCACTATCTGTCTCACTGCCTGAGAGTATGTCCTTATGGAACTGGGACTCTGCACCTGCAGTTGCTCTGAAGTTGAGAATGGTTGCTCCGTTCTCACTGTGACTGTTGAAATCTGAGATTAACTCTTCTACTCCATCATGGCAACAACTTCGTCTGAAACTGAGAGTGGCTCAATAACTGATACTAAAGGTAGCTCTTCTTCTTTCATGGAGGTAACTCTATCTTTTATTGTAGTCATGTCTCCATGACCCAACTAATTTACTACACCAACTTCCATTCAATTTTAAATATGGGTATTTTTCCCCCTGCATATCATACTATATATGAATCATGGTTGTTTTGGTTGTCTTCATGAATACTCGAACTATTTCTTCAATTACTGGAGTAAGTGTCTCGTCATAGTCTTCTCCCTCTTGTTGGGAGAATCCTTTGGACACACATCAGGCTTTGTACATATGCAACATGCTTGATCTGTTTAAATCAATCTTGGAAGTCAATACTGACTTCTCTTCTAGTCTCATGGAAGAATCCATATCCTAGTCTTTCTGGATGGCTTCCTTCTCTGTCACTGAAACAAGGGAATCTTTCCAGGATATTTCATATCTCCTAGAAGTTTATGAAGCTACGATCTAGTCTTCTCATGGCATCTATCTCCCAGTCATGGAAGTTGTTTCTTCATCTGATCCTTTCTGAGATCGGGCTTACTCTCATTTTCTTCTAAGTCTACAAGGACTTCATCATCTCTTATGGGGTATACTTGGTGTTGAATACCAAGTCTAAATATGAAAAGTTGAGTCAGAATTCAAGTGAATTTTGCTTCCTGTCAAGGTGGCTTCATTATCTTTTCAACAAGTCTATTGTGAGTTCTTGTTCTAATGTTTGGTCATCTTTGGAGCCTTCTGCTCCTTACAGTCAATCTCCATATGAGATACTACATATCTCAAAAGACAGTTTATTTTTCATCTTCTTTGGTACATGAATGTATACGGTCATGTACATAGTCTGCTTCATGTCTCATATAATTTGTTTCCTTCTGCAACCTTCACTATAGCTTCCTCAGGGTTATTACCTGTCACCTGAAATAAGGTCAACAAAACAACAAGCAAGAATAATACTCTTTTGATAATAGTAAATAAAAAAATAGCACGAATAATCGTTACAGTAGATCCTTTAGAGATATCACTTGTGACATGTCTGAAACAAAGATCAAAAGTAAGAGATACAATACAAAATGAGCTCAACACTCTTCTAGTGTTGTGAGCAAACATTCCTCCATGGTAACCTGGAACCAACACAAGAAGTTTCTCCTAGAGGAGATGTTAGTTGTATCTGGTAAATGATTACATTAAGAATTTATCTCAATATGCTCACATGCTACCAAGTATAATACTTTTCAAAGACTGATACCTCAACTATAGTGTTTACTTGTAAAGGGGTAGTTATCAACTTGTCATCTGAAACTTTGAATCTTATCAACTTAGTTAATCAAACCTGGAACCTGGAGCCTTGTCCTCAAGAATGAGTGTGTTGCTTTTCTTCCAAGTCTCCTTCACTCAAGATGACGAGTGCTTTCTTCAACCTGTCTTATGTACTAAGACAATATGATATCTTGACAGAAAGATGGGTTAGAGGATAAACTCTACGATCTCAACTTTAATCAATCTAATACTTTGACTTAAATTTTGACCAAAGGTTAGTGTGATAGTCATAGCTTCAACATGCAACCTAGATCAAAATAATGTCATAACAAATAGATGCATATCAGAATAATCAAACCTGGGTTGCATTATTCCTCTGAATGTGTTGGATCTTGAGATCCTTCTGTATCTATAGCAAGAGATCTCTACTAATGAAAATACCCTTTAAAGCTTAACAGTTTATAAATATGTGAATACATACCTCTGATGGTATTTGTAGGTAGTGGCACCATCTGGAAGCAACGGTAATAGTTACCAACTCTTAAAAACTTCAAGGGTGACTACAATTGGTATTGCAGTTGATACTTCAACTGATTTTGAAACTACAATTGTAATTGCAACTGATTCTGAAACTGCAACTGCAACTGCAACTTAGGATATTATGAGGAAACCCTAATTTTTCAAACTTCAAATTTTGAAATTTTGATCCAGAGGCTAGATGCGCTGAGCTGAGGCGAGTAAGCTGGTGCAGTCAGATTTCATAAAATCCAAATTTTCCCCTTCAAACTGGACCAACGAAATTATGGATTGGTACTTCTGGTACTGGTTCTGGTTTCCTGGTTTTCTGGTACTTCTGGTTTTCTGGTTTTCTGGTACTAGTGAAAACTAGGGTTTCACTTTTCAGTAGTTCTATCCACTGAAAAGGTGCGCTCAAGGTGCCAAAGAGTTCCCTAGGCTAGGGTGCACTTTTCTAGATGATTTTTAGGCTGATATTCAACTTCAACAAAAAGCCCTAATTTTCTTGTACGACAACAATGACGTTTTTCTTTATCCAATGAAAGATGTTCTCTTCATCTTAGCTCTGATACCATGTTAAGGTTTAAGTTATTATTAGGTTTATTTTCAATTTACTAGATAACCATAGCATAGATAGTGTTAGCACATAAAGTTGTCATGGGTCATATGTAGTTATTGTTAAGACCTAGGTCTACACCTCTACCATGTCTCTCTCTTTTTTGCATACCTTCCTATAAGTTTTTCCTCTTCTGGTTGATAAAGTCAGGTCGGTCAAGTCCTTTGCATGCATAGGGGAAAACTATGAGAAAAATGCAACGTTCAGAGCAGTCCATTCTGGGCATGAAATACAAGCAAGCATGCAGGTTCAATTTTCAACGGCGGAGATCCCATGTGTAGTTCAAATTAACGATTCTCGCGCATTCAAAGTTTCAAATTCACGTAAGGATGAACTATCAGACAGAATCTCTGAAGTATTGAAGTCTCGAAGTGATGAGAGGCTACCACATCAACCAGGAGAAAGTCACTTCAGAAGATATTCATGCCTACATTCAAAAGCTCCCGAAGCCTAAAGTGTCAAAGTAATGAGAGGTTGCCACGTCAACTGGGAGAAAGTCACTTCGGGAGATTTTCATGACTGTGATCAGAAGCTCCAAAGTCCTGAAGTGACGAGAGGTTGCCACGTCAACCGGGAGAAAGCCACTTCGAGAGATATTCATGCCCGCATTCAAAATCTCCTGAAGATCAAAGTGTCGAAGTAACGAGAGGTTGCCACGTCAACCGGGAGAAAGTCACTTCGGGTGATATTCATGCTTGCATTCAAAATATCTTTAAGCCCGAATCCCCTAAGTAACGATAGGTTCCCACGTAAATCAGGAGAAAGTTACTTCGAGAGACTTCCATCTGAACATCCCGAAGTCCCGAAGAGCCGAAGTCTCAAAGTGACATCAGGTTGCCACGTTGTTTCATGCCCTACCACTCCATGGGTGTTTTCCAACTCAATGCATGGCGCTCATCCATCAACAATTGTGACATCATAGAGCGGCAGGCCGCCACATCACTCTGGGCCCATACCACTCCAAGATGTTTTCATGCTTCACAATCCAAAAACCCCGAAGCCTGAAGTGTCAAAGTGCCGAAGACACATGGTGCTCATCCATAAATAGTTGTGACATCATAATGACGTCAGGACAGCACGTTAGATTCAGGAGATCATCCTCCGGGAGATATTCTTGCTCAGCATTCAAAGCACCCAAACGCCAAAATTGGCTCCATCTCTAAACATGGTTAAAAGGATTCTAGAGTTGGCAAACAGATAAATTTTAGCGAGGGCACTAAAATAGAAGGGTTACCCAAATCGCAAATTGCAATAGATAGACGACCACACTTCATTGCGGGGACAGAACATGTTTGAAAGTTAAAATTCTAGAGCGGTCCTGCAATCGAAACCACGGTATAGCGAAAGAGGTACGTGGAAGTTGGTGGTGAATTGTGGGGGTCGAAGCGGTGTGGACCCAAACTTCCCTTGGTAACTTCCACAATCACATGTTTATGTAGGGTCCATCTAAGAGTAGTGTGTGGCTACAAAAGTAGGGTGTTCCCAGATCACGGGTTGTGACAAGATCGACGGCCACACTTCATTGCGGGGACAGAAAGTGCTTGAACGCTAAAATATTAGAGAAGTCCCGCAATCAAAACCATGGTATAACTAAAGAGGTACATGGCAGTTGGTAGTGGATTGCGGGGGTCAGAGCGGTGTGGATCCAAACCACCCTTGGAAATTTCTACAATCACGTGCTTATATAGGTTCCAACCCGAGAGCAACGCGTGGCAACAAACTAGGCATTAGGCCTCATCCTGATCCCAAGGAGAAATCAATTAATGAAAGAAGGATGGGTGGTTGAACCATCGACTACCCCCTTAAATGGAAGCATGGAGGGTCTGGCCAAGGAGACAAAAAACTGTCAGCCCTAAGTACCGCAGAGGGCACTTTTTCCTGCAAGCCCATACTGATCAGAGTTTCCTTCTGACAGAAGGAAAAGGACAGACAAGAGAAGACGCAAGGCACTAGAGAACAAGACATGTCTATTGTTTTGATTATAAATACATCTGATGAATGACATAAGAAAAGAGTTGGGGAGGGGGGGGGGTTCAGCCCAGACCGGAGAGGTTTTTGAGAAATGTTTATAACTGTATATTTCAGTTTGTAAGTCAAAGAGGCATGTAGTTGTAAATTGTATGTTATTGAAGATTCGTATGAGTTGTTTCATCAGATTTGTCTTCTATTTTCTCTGTTAGATTCTTCATCTTGTTTGAACGTATTGTTGATTTTAAGGATTAAAATTTTCCTTTGATTGATAGATTCCTGATGCAGTAGAGGATCTGTTGTAAGCTTGCCTATTTATCATTGTTTACTATTCAGACACATCTAAATTCTCTTTGAAGAGAGGATCTTGTCTTAGCGAATATTCGTCTTTATTTTATTCTCTTATTCTTCTCTTCATCATTATACAAATATTTTGTCTGATAGGGAGCTTAAATTCCTTCAATGAGAAGACTATTTATGACTCCATAGCCCAATGGTCCATCATCGATCTGCAGTGATATATGTTGTATTTTCCTTTCTTTAAACTCTTGTTGATCCACCTACTCAAACCATTTTAATCCATTTACATTTTGATGGGTATTGGGCTTATCCTCTAGCAGTCTGAGGGTGATTCTCAGTGCTAACATTAATGGCGCCATTGTTGGGGACAGAAGTGAAGATATCTTCCCTCGTAGAACAACAATGAAGGGATCCAGTTTTAGATGGTGAACTGAAGTTGGACACATTGTTCTAATTGTTCATCTTTCACCATGGTGACTCCATTGTTCGTAAATCTATTGGCGACTCCATTGGTTTGAAATGGATAAGATTTTAGCTCAAAGGTATGCTTTCTGTGATTTTTCAAAAATAGTTGGTTTCCCTAATCCAGATCCTAGTAGATATGAATGGGAAAGTAATCTTCCTAAATTTCAAGCAGAAGAGTGGGAGGTACCAGCTGACCATTTCCTGGATTTTCATGATTTTATTCATCAACTTCATATCATGCATGAAGTGGTTTAGATTAATCTTTTCAGGTATTCATTAGAGGGGATTGCTCATGATTGGTGTCGGTCTCTTCCCATTGCAAGCATCAACTCTTTGATAGGTTTTCGTGCAGCTTTCAATTCGTTTTGTAAAGAGTATTTTTAAGCTGAGTATATTTATGAACACTGTTGTGATGAGTTTTCTTTGCTTCATAAAGATTTTGCTAGTCACGAAAACCAGATTTGTGATGAATCATTTATTGTGGAAGAAATCATTTTCCATGAAGATAAAGAGGTGTTGAATGATATTCATTATGATAGAAAAAACATAGAAACATTTGGCATCATATCATATGTATCTATTGTTTTATATGTTCATGAATATCAACATGCCTCTTTTGAATGTTCTGATGTTGAAGAGCAAGTGTATACATCAGTAGATATTTCTCCTGACTATGAAGTTGAGATAAATGATAAGTTAGTTAAAAAAACTAGGGAAGATTCTCTCTGTTTTTTTCTAGCTTTTCATAATTGAAGGAAGATTTTGTTTGTTTCTCCTATGAAGAAAGTGCAGAGGATATTTCTGTTATTAAAACATATGTCTTTAGTAGCCCTGCTTATGATGAAGAAGTTGTTTCAAATAATGAACAAGAACAACCAATTTTTGATGAATATCCCAGTGAAGATGATGAAGAGCAGAGTTTTTTCATATTTTCTTTGGAACATCATGGCATGGTTCCTATATATGATAATTATGAATTTGATCCTTGGGAGAGCCATGGAGGAGAAAGGGAAGAGATAAATGTGCATCTTATCTCATGTACAACACTTATAAATGAGCAGATATCACATGGGATTAGCAAGCATGCATCAATCCTTTATCCACCTGTACATGCTGAGAACATCAAACAACATGTGAGCAATGATGAAATAAAGGAGGTAATGTTTTACCAGTTTAGCATGCCTTGTTATAAATTTTATGACCTTGTGGGGTTATATATGGAGTTGAACTTTCCAAAAGCATTGGAGCCTGCAACATTAATCATCTTATCATCGCTTGGAGGTATTGTCAATGTTCCAAAACATGTTTTCATTCTGTTGTCATACTTCCCTTACCTTTTATGGATCATTTGCAGTGAAAAGAAGAATTATGTTACCAAATAGTTTGGGTGGCTATGGTGGAATTTTGCCTTCACTTGAGCATTGTAAAGGTCAGTTAGAGTAGCGTCTTGTATATAAATAAACACATGTGCAAGATTTTAAGTTTTTAGTTTGCTTTTAGTATTTGAATAAGTGACCCCATATCCCTAGGATAAGCCACTGAATTTCCTTGTTCTTGGCAGCTCACAAGGATCATGTCGTCCCCTGTGGAGCCAAATTTCAGCACATAAAGTTGTCATGGGTCATATGTAGTTATTGTTAAGACCTAGGTCTACACCTTTGCCCGGTCTCTCTCTTTTTTCATACCTTCCTACAATTTTTTCCTCTTATGGTTGATAAATTCAAGTCGCTCAAATCCTTTGTATGCACAGGGAAAAACTATGAGAAAAATGCAATGTTCAGAGCAGTCCATTTCAGGCTTGAAATACAAGCAAGCAGGCATGTTCAATTTTCAACGGCGGAGATCCCATGTGCAGTTCAGATTAATGGCTCTCGTGCATTCAAAGTTTCAAATTCACGCAAGGATTAACAATCGGACAGAAGCCCCAAAGTCCCAAAGCGACGAGAGGATGCCATGTCAACCGGGATAAAGTCACTTCGGGAGATATTCATGCCCACATTCAAAAGATCCCAAAGACTGAAATGTCGAAGTAACGAGAGGTTTCCAAGTTAATCGGGAGAAAGTCACTTCGGGAGATTTTCATGCCCACGTTCAGAAGCTCCGAAGTCTTGAATTCCCGAAGTGACGAGAAGTTTCCATGTCAACAGAGAGAAAGTCACTTTGGGAGATATTCATGCCCACATTCAAAATCTCTCGAAGCCTGAAGTGTCGAAGTAACGAGAGGTTGCCACGTCAACTAGGAGAAAGTCACTTTGGGATATATTCATGCCCACATTCAAAAGATCCCGAAGCCCGAAGTCTCGAAGTAACGAGAGGTTGCCACGTCAACCAAGAGAAAGTTACTTCAGGATATTTCCATCTGAACATCTCAAAGTCCCGAAGAGTCAAAATCTCGAAGTGACATTAGCCTGCCATGTCGTTTTAGGACCTATCACTCCATGGGTGTTTTCCAACTCAATGCATGGTGCTCATCCATCAGTAGTTGTGACATAATATAGCATCAGGCCACCACGTCACTCCATGCCTGTACCACTTCGGGAGTTTTTCATGATTCACAATCCAAAACCCTCAAAGCCCAAAGTGTCAAAATGTCGAAGACACATGGTGCTCATCCATCAGTAGTTGTGATATCACAATGACATCAGGCTGCCACGTTAGATTCGGGAAATCATCCTCCGGGAGATATTCTTGCTCAACATTCAAAGCTCCTAAATGCCAAAATTGGCTCCATCTCTAAACATGGTTAAAAGGATTTTGGAGTTGGAAGATGAATAAATTTTAGCGGGGGCACTAAAATAGCAGGGTTACCCATATCGCAGATTGCAACAAATCGATAGCCACACTTCATTGTGGGGACGGAACATGCTCGAACGTTAAAATTCTAGAGCGGTCTCGCAATCGAAACCATGGTATAGTGAAAGAGGTACGTGGCAGTTGGTGGTGAATTGTGGGGGTCGAAGCGGTGTGGAACAAAACCTCCCTTGGTAACTTCCCCAATCATGTGTTGATGTAGGTTCCATCCGAGAGTAGCGTGTGGCTACAAAAGCAGGGTGTTCCCAAATTGTGGGTTGTGACAAGATCGACGACCACACTTCATTGCAGGGACAGATAGTGCTCGAACGCTAAAATATTAGAGCAGTCCTGCAATCAAAACCACAGTATAGATAAAGAGGTATGTGGCAGTTGGTAGTGGATTGTGGGAGTCAGAGCGGTGTGGATCCAAACCTCCCTTGGCAACTTCTTCAATCATGTGCTTATATAGGGTCCAACCCGGGAGCAGTACGTGGCAACAAACTAGGCATTAGGCCTCGTCTTGATCCCAAGGAGAAATTAGTTAATGAAAGAAGGACCGGTGGTTGAACCATAGACTACCCCCTTAAATGGAAGCATGGAGGGTCTGGACAAGGAGACAAAAAAATTTCATCCCGAAGTACCACAGAGGGTAGTTTTTCCTGCAGGCCCATACTGATCAAAGTTATCTTCTGATAGAAGGAACGGGAAAGACAAGAGAAGACACACAAAACTGGAGAAGAGGTGTCCAAGCAACAACACATGTCTATTATTTTGATTATAAATAGATCTGAT
>ML800480.1:367378-380255 GCA_009831015.1 Picea engelmannii | reverse complement strand
TTATATTCTATTAGAGACGCAAAGGAATAATGAAATCCTTTCCAAGTGGTGATTAACGAATTCTCTTGTATCCCAATTTATATAATAGGCATAAAGTATTTGAGAGGTTCTTAATGTACAACACATTTTCATTTAACTGTTCATAAAGGTTGTATTAACTTAGCATTAAAACTATGTAGGTTTATCCATAATCATTCCATGATCGCAGTGACAACGTTGGTGTGTGTGTGTGTGTATTTCAAAGATATTGTTTTCAAATGAAAAGAGTTATTCAAAAGTACGTTAACAATTCATTGGCTCAAATTATTGAATCGGGTGACTAACAACGCAAGGCGATGATCAGTTATCATACTAAAACAGTTCCAACACCATTGTCGATCTTAAGTGTTGGGATCCAAGACTATCCTTCCTCCTAAATTATTGCAGACAAGAAATAGAAAATCCCTCTGGATAACTAGATATCTAAAGGGGAACAAAAATCAACCTACACTTAAGTTTTTGAGGGGAAAATCTAGCATCACAAAATTTACCACGGAGTTCTGATCGAATCATAGGATTCTTCCAATGAACTCGAGTTATAATGTCATTAGAGAAACAAAACTTTACTCCATCAAGCTGTTAAGAATCATCAATCTTGGTAAGGTCCGGCGATCAAATACAACGTTGGGATTTTCTTTTTCAATCTTGGAATTCAATCTTCCAGCTGGTAAAAATCTGAAGACTAAACGATTTACCGACCAACTTCAAAATACAAGTTTCTCTGATTCTCTAAGAGAAGGAATACCACAAGTCTACCATTTAGTAGTTCTTGAACCGGTAATAAAATTATAACCTACTCAAGTCACAGTTAAATTACAACTATCAGACAAATCAAAAACTAGTTAATCTAACCACTACTCGACTCAGAATTTTTCATTATCTTTCCAGGCTAACCTGTAGAGTTTCGGAGGTACTATCACTCTTAAGGATTGTATAAAATGAGCTTCCCAAATGAAATAACTAAATAGGATGCATTGGATTGTGTGGTAATAAGAATATGGTAATACCGATCCATTATATTCTCACCTATACATATCAAAAATTTAACGACCAAGTACTTCATCGTAATTCTATTCCCAAATGAAGAAATGGTAAGTAAACCCAGTGATTTATCAAGAAATGAAATTAAACTAAGAACAAAAGACACGAAATTAAATCGTCTTTAAAACGATACAAAAACTTCAGAATGGAGAAAGTCTAGTCGACAAGGGGGTTCGGTAGCAATTTCTTAAAAAAGAGAGAAGAATAAAATATTGATTTGAGGTTCTATATCAACCAGGCAAAAATTTTCAATTGATTTAGAAAGAATGGTAAGAACTTAGTCTAGGTTAAGTATGTTATAAAATTTCCATTCTCGGAGTAGATCAGATATTAGATTCCCATTGTTTCGATATAAAATAAAATGAATAGATATTGAATTTCGCATTAAGAAGGTTTTGGCTTCAATAGTTGTTGCGTTAACCGAAGAATCATTCAATCCAATAGTAGGTTCATAATCAACACAGAAAGTAATTCAATTTATTACGGCTGAGAACCTACAATACCATCATTTACACCAATTAAATTAACAACACGCCTATAATTTCTATGAACTACCTATGTTCTTTAACCAGTTTTGCATATATGATTTATTAGTAGGTTTCAAATGGTTCACAACCACCCACATATTCCAATCGCTATTGTCAAGTGGAATAGTTTTTACATTAATATTAATTTCTTCATTTAATTGTTACTCAGTATAACTACAATTTTGTGTTTACTAGTTCTGGTTGCAAAAATATAGCTTAAATATTATAGCAATATTGGTAAGCTAAGAATAATCGTCAATTAGCATATATATAAAAAAACTTCACAATATGTTGCATAAAATATATTTGGGCTAACATCAGTTATCAACGTACAAGTTGAGGTCTAATTAACAACAATTTTAAATCTTAAATACGTAACCAGAATTCGTTGTTTCTTGATGGTGATATTCAATCCAAAATTTATGCAATAATAATACTTGCTTTCCAATCTAGAAACTTCATCGGTACCTCCTAGCCAACGCTAGGGGTACTCTTCTTCCCCCTTAGCCCCCCCCCCCCCGAGCCCCAAAGGGGCCACACACAAGAAAGCAAAACGCAATAGCTCCCAAGATTGTCTCGCAAGGAAGAGCTTCCACTCTTTCTCAAGCTTGAAATCCTAACTCTCACAAGTAAAACACAGTCAAAATAGTTTTGGCAGCATAACAATACTAAGAAAAGTGAGAGATCCATTTCTCTTCTACACCATTTGTTTTATAGAAAAATCCCCAATGACACATGTCCTCATGCACAATAGTTAACTTTTTAAATTAATTTAATTATGATTATTTACCCACACACTTGTCACACTCTCCCCAAGTTGCACAAGTAATTCCCATTTTTATTTTTAATTAAAGACCATTTTGCCTCGCACCCCCCAATGTGTTCCTATTTGCGCTCTTAGTTGTCCTTTTGTTCCCCAAATTCTCATTTAATGAGTGTCTCCTAAATAGATCCTAGTTAGAGTTGGATGAGGAATCTTCTTTTAGTTAGACTTAGTGGTAGTTTGACTCAAGATGTTATTCTATGTGTACACATGTTCTCTCATGTTTTGTTTCATTTAAAAAATCCCTTTTATTATTTCCATGCACAAGTGAAATTTTCCCAACCTTAAAATTTTAAATTCCCTCTTTTCCTAGAGTTTGATTTTATCTCAAATATTTTAACTTATTTCATATTTTATTTAGTCCTTTATTTAATTTAAACTTAGACTTAGTCTATACTTAGGCTTAGACTCTTGTTAGGCTTCTAAGTTTATTATTTACTGATTAATTAATACCTTGTCCTATCAAGGTCTAAGCATTTTATTAAATATCTAGGTCAACTAGATTTATTGACTCACAATTTAATTACATGGAATGCCCTTTAAGGCACAACTCCATGCTCCAAGGGTGCCACTCACCTTTGACTGGTTTCGGAAGTTTGTCCGACCCTTGGATTCAACACTCCATTCAGTCGAACTTGTGAGAGACTAATGGCTTCTAAGGAATAAGGATTCCACCTTATTGCACACCCATTAGAATTCTTCGTGAGCGACTAGCTCAGTCTTCCCTCATGACATCATGGACCTTTTGAACTAGGTAATCATTAACCTACAGTTCAGGTCACAGTGGGAGTGCCAGTAGGCTGTGATAGGGATGTTGTCACACCTCTCCCTCAAATGTCTAGTTTATGTGCATGGCCCATTTACTTCTTATGTGAGTCGGATTAGAAAGCATCATCAAGCCTGCATCCACTGACAAAAATAGTGTCAATAATCCATATACATAAATCATATTGTAATCAATCATATATCACATGTGCATAAAATGAAATACTCAAACAAAACAATCCACTCCCTGACTCAATCTGGAGTCCAAGGAGAACATTGATTCCATCAAAATCCACCACCTATCATGTGTCATGCACACTTAGGAGAAATCATCAGTAATATTTTCCAATACATATATATCTGAAAGTAACAACGAATCACAATACATCATCATCATCATATATAACTCATAATCGAAATGAAACCATAATTTACCATAACCGGATCACTTGCATGCAAGTGTCCTCAAAGAATAAGTCAATATAAGTGTTCTCAGTAGAAAGGGACGTTACATACACCCCCTCTTGTTTTAAAATTCATCTCGAAGTTTGTACTATATATAAATGCAAGTAAATAAAGTATCTAACGTAGAACTACACATCTAATCTATCAAACAAAAAGGGAAATTGTTGATACATCTCACATGCATCCTCCCATGTGGCCGAGTGTGGACTATAATTGTCCCACTAGACCCTGACCTGATCGACTATTCAATGTCGTATTTGTCAAGTGTGATGGTCCAGAATGCGGATTAGCTCCACCATGAGAGCACTCTCATCCGACACCTGCAAAGAACTCATGTCAATAACATGTGATGGATCACTAATATAATGTCATAAAACAGATACATGAAATACGTCGTGCATACGCCTCAAAGAATCAGGAAAGGCTAGTAGATAAGCCATGGGTCCTTTCTTTTCCAAGACCTCGAAAGGTACCACAAACCTAGGAGAGATTTTAGCACCCTTTCCAAACTTGATTGAACTCTTATGCGGTTTTACCCGCAAGAAAACTTTGTCGCCAATCTAATAACTACAGTCAATGTGATGCGCATCAGCATAACTCTTCTATCGATCTTGCGCCTCTTTAATCCTTTATCTTATCGATTGCATCTATTCTTACATCTCTTGGATCACTTCTGATCCCACTAGGACTCGTTCCTCAAGTCGATCTCAACTCAACGACGTCTGACACGGTCGCCCATAAAGAAACTCAAATGGTTCCATCTTAATCATACTTTGGTAACTATTGTTGTATGCAAACTCTACCAATGGAAAGAAGTCTTCCCAACGTTTTTGTTGATCCATTACATACATGCACAACATATCCTCCAAAACCTGGTTTGTTCTTTTTTTTTTTTTGCCTATCTCTGGGTGATACGTTGTACTAAAATTCAATTGCATTCCCAAGGCCTCTTGGAAAATGGTCCAAAACAATCTTGTAAACACCGATCCACAATCGGATATGATCCTTCTTGTTACTCCATGTAACCTCACAATATTGCTAACAAAAAATCTAGCTATATCTCGTGCCTGATACATCGTACACACTGGAATAAAGTGTGCACTCTTCGTCAGAGTGTCAATGACCACAAAAATCAAATCGTGTCTCCTTGCCACTAGTGGAAACCCAACAATAAAATCCATCGAAATGACGTCTCATTTTGATTCAGGAATAGTGTGTGGCTGTAAAAATCCTGCTGGATGACTATGCCCAGCCTTCACTTGCTGACATTCTAGACATCTTGCCATGTATCTAACTTTGTATGTTTTCATTCCTTTCCAGAAGAATAAAGGCTTAAGGTCTTCCTTCAACTTTGTGACTCCCGGATGAGCCATGTATATTTCTCGATGAGCTTCACTTAAGATTAAACTTCTTAATTCATCATTAGGCGATACTTAAATTCTATCGTTATATCTCAATAATCCATCATTGTCTAATGAATAACCTTCAAACTTCGGTACCATCATGGTATATTGTCTAATATTAGCCTTAACTTCCTTGTACCCATCATTGTCAAGCTATAGGGATAGAATATTTTCTCACAAATTCATCTTAAGAGGTATTACTGAGAATATGTGTGGTCTCTGACTCAATGCATCTGCTACTATGTTCATCGTTCCTTTAATGTAAGTAATATCAAAGTTGTATTTTCTAAGTAATTCTGACCAACGCCTATGTCGCGTATTCAAGTCACTCTGAGTAAATATATGTTGCAATCCACATTGATTTGTCTTTGATTCAAATTTTCATCCAATTAGATAATGTCTCCATACTCAAGGCATAAACAATTGCCAATAACTCCAAGTCATGTGTTGCGTAGTTCTCCTCATGCCTTCTCAATTTCCTAGAGATGTAAGCGATCACTCGACCGTCTTGCATCAAAACTCCACCTAAACCTTCCTTGGATGCATCTGTGCATACGAAGAAATATTTTTCCATGTCGAGGACCTTCAGTATCGACTTTGTCATTAACAACTCTTTAATCTTTTGAAATGCTTCCACACATTTCTCTATCCATACAAATTTATTGTTTTTCTTCTGGAATTCTGTAATTAGATTTTCTATCTTCAAAAAACCTTCAACGAAATGTCGGTAATAACCTGCTAACCCCATAAAGCTACATACTTCTTGTACATTAGTTGGCATTGGCCATTCCATTATAGCCTCTACTTTCATTGGATCCACAACGATACCTTCTCCGGATATGATATGTCCTAAGTAATGAATCTACTTCTGGTAAAAATAACACTTTGATAGCTTCTCGTACAATTCGTTTTCTCTTAGACACTATAAAACCAATCTCAAGTGTTCGTCGTGCTCTTTTCTCATGCGAGAATAAATCAGTATATCGGCTATGAATACTTGCAAAAACTTGTCTAAGTATTTGTGGAATACCTCGTTCATCAAACTCATGAACACTCCCAGAGCGTGTGTCAATATGAATGGTAAAACAATAAACTTGTAGTGTTTGAACCTTGTCTTAGATCCAGTCTTAGGGATATATTCCTCCTTTATCCGTAACTAGTGATATCCCGATCTCAAGTCAATATTAGAAAACACAGTTGATCCCTTCATCTCATCAAATAAATCATCAACCCTTGGCAACAGATATTGGTTCTTAATTGTAGCCTTGTTCAATTGACGGTAGTCAATACAAAGCCTCCATGACCCATCCTTCTTTCTAACAAAAATCACTGGCACACCCCAAGGTAACATACTTGGACGTATAATCCCCAAGTCTAAAAATTCCTTTAGTTTCATTTTCAACTCCCGCAGTTCAGGCGTTGACATATGATATGGTGATCTCGCAATCAATTTTGTTCCAGGTTTCAAATCTATGGTAAACTCAAGTTTCCTTTATAGTGGAAAACCTTGTAGTTCCTTCGAAAATACGTCTGTAAACTCTGATACTACCAGAAGGTCTTCTAATCCCTTTGCCTCACCCTTTTAGTTTAGTGCTAGGATGGAATATAACTTGCATCCCTTGTGCATACTCTTTTCTAATAGTAGGGAAGAAATAAACCTCAAGGATACTCCCTAGTTTCTTCTTAGAATCACTCTACTCTATCCCAAATCATCCGTCAAACTTAACTATTTTTTCTTTCAGTTAAGTATTGCATCATGTGATTCTAACCAATCCATGCCAATCATTGCATCATAAGATCCTAAGATCGTGACATATAGGTTTTCCTTCGTTATAAACTCACCCAATTTAATACCACAGTCTATAACCTTTCCTCCAACTTTTTGTTTGGCACCCAACACCATTTCTACATACCTGAACTCGTCCTACTTGACTTCCTTTACCTTAATTCTCTTAACCGTTGCACTAGAAATAAATATGTTTGTAGCTCTTGGATCTATCAAAATACTAAAATTTTGATCGACGATCGTACCTGACGTCTTGAGCATAGTGGACTAGTGTTCGACCTGGCAGTTGTTCACCACTGCAAGTATCCGGTGGGCCTTTCCCAAATCCAACTTGTAGTGGTTCCTGATGATCTGGTCACTTTGTCCTTCTCAATCGGACAATCTCGCTAGTAATTTGTCTCTCCACATGTCCAACATCCAGTCTTCGGTACAATGCTCCTGGTCACCGAAGTAGAAATTGTTGGCCTAGCGGTATGTGATCATGGTCTGTTCTGTTGAACAGACCTAAATTGTTGTTGTTGTTGCAGATGAAACTATTGTTTTTGTTGTTACGATGCTCTGTAAGGAGTCCTATTACGAGGATTCTGTCGTCTCAGTGTCGAGAACATAGGTCCTATGGGAATATATCGATTCCCAACAGTCTGTCTAGATGATATCTGATGTTGTTGCACTCTCTGTGTCGTATGTCTAGTCTATCTAGAAGGAGTCCTACCCTGACCCCCAATGTTCATCTCTTTCTCGGCTATGAGGGATTTCTAAACGGTATCGTGCAATGTCTGAGGCATCAGGATCCTCACCTTTGCACAAATGTTGAATTTAAGGCCGAACACAAACTTGTTGACCTTTAACTTCTTAGTGTTCATATGTGGATCATATCTGAGTAGCTCCATGAACCTGGCCTCATATTCCAGTACCGTATGACTACCGTGTTGTAAGGCATTGAATTCATTAAGTTGACGCTCAATGAATTCATTGGACAAGTACCTCTCCCAAAATCGTTCCTCAAATAATTCCCATGACATGTCTTCCACGACCACGTTTAGTTGAGGTAGGAGTGTCTTCCACCAAAGTAGATCACTCCCTTTCAGTTGAAAGACCTTCATGTTGGAGGTGTAATCATTAAGTGTGAAGCACATTGTCATGTTTTCTAACCATGCATCGGTGCCTAAGTCGTTCGTGGCACCCCAAAAATCAGGAAACTTAACTTTCTTGAGTTCTCTGTGTATACTACTACTACCAGTTGGAGCATGCTATGAACCCTCATTGGGCACAGACAGTATGCCCTCATCTCGATACAGGCGGTTAATCGATGCCTCTGACATCCTCTAGAAGGATCTCATCATACCTACCACATCTCCCACAACAACCTGATCTTGATCAGTATTCTACTCATCTCCCTGAGGGTTATATCCCTCTGGCGTGGATACTATTGGAGGAGGCACACCTCTTCCTCTCACACCACGACGTCTACTTACCTTGCATCCTATAACCATGATTACCTACATGGACAAATTCAAAATTTATTAGTGATACATTTCTAATCATTTTATTTAACACAATGGAAGGTGTAACGGTCCAATGTCATAGGGTTGAACCTAACTCTGATACCACATGTAACATCCCCTCCATTAAGACATAAAGTAAGTGAGTACAATAGTGAAATTATTTTTTTTGTGTATAGCATCGATTAGGACAAGTGTTACACTAAATAACATACATCAATATTACACATTCTATTCTCAACTATCTCACTACACCGTAAGATTTAGATACAACATCATTGTTATTCATAGATCAACTACATCACATATAGATAATAAAATATGTCTAACCGCCCAACCTACCCTACAAGGTTAGGACCTCCAAGACACATAATCAACGCTCAAGTCCAAGATTCATCCAATTGATTTTGACCATTTAAGATCTTAGGACTGACGACTATTCTGAGGAACAAGGATATCAAATTCCCATAACTCCAATCCTATTTCGAAGCTCAAGACTAGAATCAACAACCATACTTAACCATAGATTCTTCAAGGCACAATAGAATAAACTACTATGCTTAATCAATCATTTAAACAATACTTAAGTGCAATTGTTAACATACCATTTTAAAGCACAAAAATAGTCGAAGTAAAAAGAAGCATTATTAGAATAATCATGGGGCAACATTTAAATTTAATCATATATCGTTCATGTAGAATCATTACTTCATAATAATGATAATAATATTCTTTTATTCAATAGCAAGTTAAATCAAGGTGCATAATAATACTTGCAAAAAGGTTATATTATCTTACACACATTGAAAGGAGATAAGGTCAACTTTTAATAATACTACCTTTAGACTAAGATCTACAATTATGTCAATTGCAACTTTTATCGAAATCCATTTTCTCATCTAATAAGAATAAGGATTATAGACACATTTTATTCACATTAGATATTAGAATAATTTAATTACCTCAGTTTCTATACTTAATTCTTGTAAAAGTGAAAGGTTCCAATAATAATTACTATATACTATAATTCCATAAAGATAATATAGTCATATCATTTATCATAAATACCACCAATTCCTTCCATAAGCATTTTACTCTATGTACCATGAATATAAATATATATAGTCTAGGGATGCATTCAAATCTTAATTCATATATATATATATATATATATATATATATATATATATATATATATATATATATATTCAACGGTCATGTTTTTAAATGAAAAGATTCATTCAAGAGTGCATTAACAATTTGTACGTTAACAATTTGTTGGCTCAAATTATTGAATTAGGTGACTATAAACGCAAGGTGACGATAAATTATCATACTAACACAGTTCCAAGACCACTTGTCGATATTAAGTGTTGGGATCCAAGACTATCATGCCTCCTAAATTATTGCAGACAAGAAGTAGTGAATCCCTCAGGATAAATAGAAATATAAAGGGGAACAAAAATCAACCTATTGGAAACTCGGTGCACAAACGACTAGTTCTAGGAGGATTGAAAAGTGGTGTTACAGATGCAGACTACTACACTTAAGTTTTTGAGCAAAAAATCCATTCTGACGGAATTTACCACGGAGTTCTAGTTGAATCATAGGATTCTTCCAATGAACTCGAGTTATAATATCGTTAGAGAAACAAAACTTTACTCCATCAAGCTGTTAAGAAGCATCAATCTTGGTAAGGTCCGACAATCAAATACAACGTTAAGATTTTCTTTTTCAATCTCGGAATTCAATCTTCCATATGGTAAAACTATGAAGACTAAACGACTTACCGACCAACTTAAAAATACAAGGTTCATCAATTCTCTAAGAGAAGGAAGACCATAATTCTACGATTTAGTAGTGCTTTAACCAATAATAAAATTATAACCTACTCTAGTGATAGTTAAATTACAACTATCAGACAAATCGAAATCTAGTTAATCTAACCACTACTTGACTCAGACTTTTTCATTATCTTTCCAGGCTAACCTATAGAGTTTCGAAGGTACTATCATTGTTAAGGATGGTATATAGTGAGCGTCCCAAATGCAATAACTAAATAGGATACATTGGATTGTGTAGTAATAGGGATACGACAATACTAGTCCATTATATTCTCACCTAGATATATAAAAAATTCAACGACCAAGGACTTCACCGAAATTCTATTCCCCAGATGAAGTAATGGTTTAAGTAAACCCATGGATTTATTAAGCAGTGAAATTAAACTAAGAAGAAAAGACAGGAAATTAAATTGGCTTTAAAACGATACAAAAACTTCAGAACGGAGAAAGTCTGGTCGACAAGGGGGTTCAGTAGCAATTTCTTAAAAAAAAGAGCAGAATAAAATATTGATTCGAGGTTCTATATCAACCAGGGATAATTTTCAATTGATTTATCAAGAATAGTAAGAATTTAGTCTAGGTTAAGTATGTTATAAAATTTCCATTCTCAGAGTAGATCAAATATTAGATTCTCATTGTTTCGATATAAAAGAAAATGAACAGAGATCAAATTTCCCATTAAGAAGGTTTGGGTTCAATATCCATTGCATTAACTGAAGAATCATTCAATCCAATAGTAGGTTCATAATCAACACAGAGAGTATTTCATTTATTACATCTGAGAACCTACAATACCATCATTTGTTGGATTACTAAGAGGGGGGTGAATCAATAATAGAGCAATTTAATCAATTTTAACCATATAATGCAAGTGTTATATCAGTGTGGCATTATCATCCAATAATTGCAGAGTAAATAAACAATGAACAAATGAACAATCATACGCATACACAGTACACCAGTGTTTTTACGTGGAAACCCAAAGCGGGAGAAAACCATGAAATGTTTTTTCTTATATGTCTTGAAGAATTACATGCATTGGAAGCACCAACTTCCTTTGTTTTCTAGCTGCAACTGGAAGGAGGCTCCAACCCCCTAGTTTCTACGGCTACAACCTGAGGGAAGATCCAACTCCCCAATTCTATGACTACAACCAGAAGTAGGCTACAACCCCCTAAGTTCTCCGGCTACAACCGGAAGGTGGCTACAACCACCTATATTTTCCCTGTCTAACCGCCCTGATGTAGAAGTAGAATGATGGAACCACTATCACTATGATATATATTGTTGTAAACATGTACCAATCAACCTGCACCAAACAACCTATACCAATAACTTGAACCATGCATCAACCATGCATCAACCTGTAATCGACATGTACCATAAACAAGTGCATCAACCATGCACCAACCTATACCAACCTGTAATCAACCTATACCATAAACAAGTGCATCAACCATGCACCAACCTGTAATCGACATGTACCATAAACAAGTGCATCAACCATGCACCAACCTATACCAAACAACATGTAATCAACTTGTACCATAAACAAGTGCATCCAACCATGTACCAAGTATGTACCAATCATGTATCAACTAATCATCAACTATTACTCATCAAGATGTACCAACATCATCAACTATACACCTCATGTATGTGCCAACTCATCAACTACTTGTCTCAACCATGTACCCAACATGTACCTCAACCAAAATCCCTCATCAATTTCATCATCCAAATCTGATTTGTAACTCTGTAATAGACCTGGTGTATAAGATCGCATACCTGCAAACCTTCCTTAACTTTAACAACAAGATACTATCATTTTCATCAAACTTTACTTTAGTCTCACATGACTAATTTTGGATTAGTCAAAAACACTAACTTGCAATAATCATAACTATGTACCTATAATGAATAAAGATATGAAAATGGTACACAATGTTCTTCATTGTCTTTTATGCAATTCCTCCAAACTTCACTACTTGGAACCTTTCATAAAAGGATTTATAGAAAAAATGGCATACCTTGTTGAATTCTGGCTTATTCTAGAGAGCGAACTTGTAGAGCGTGTCCTGCACGAAATACTTGTTGTATGGATATGAAAATTGTACATAGAATACTACAGACTGTAGTCTAACCAATATATTTTCTCTTTCTTAATTTGGATCTGTTATGTATAAGTTATGATGTTTTTACCCGAAACAGTTGTTTTAAACTAGTTTCAGGACTAGCCACAAACCCTATTTCCCACGGCGTGTAACTCCAAAAATACAATGACCCACAAGCTGAAATTTGCATCAAAAATACTAGGATGTGTTTCCTCAATGGCCTCCCAATTTCACAGTCTGAATCATTCTAGAAAAAAAAATTTATTGCAAAAATGGTGAGATGACCTATAAATAACATAGCTTAGAAAGCATCACCAAACGAATTTATCCTCCTTTGAATTTCGGCCTTCTTTTCTTCACCTTCCCTATGAAATTTGGCTTAAATATCCTTTGGTTACCTCAGTCACCTATAGATATTCAATATTCTCAAGTGTGATTAAAATGAGAGATTCTTGCCTCTTATTTATACTTTCATGTAGCTTCCTCAAGGGGTTACCTTTTAACCATCTTAACCCACTTTCCTTATTTTAGGGTTAACCCACTTCTAATTTCTCCATTAACTTTATTA
>ML800480.1:338444-365386 GCA_009831015.1 Picea engelmannii | reverse complement strand
CTATTCCATTGGATTCATCTCTTCGCCCTTATCACATTCATCCATATCATTTTTCAGAAAAAACTTTGACCTCGCCCACTCCTTTTTAGTTCCCCCATCCTCATGGCCCATACTCGTAGCCAAGACTTGGAAGCTCGCTTCAACACCTTGCAATCTGGTCTCATTGAGACCCAACAAGAAGTGAAACAACTCAGTGCCAATGTTACCACCATCAATACAGCCATGCAATCCTCAATGGAGGAAATCAAACAAGACCTCACCACCTAGCATGAATATGTCTTTTCGTCACTTTGCACCAAACTGCATATCCCTACAGATAGCCCTTCCTCTTCCTCACCTCCACATACTGAAGGTGACCATTCCTCTCATTCCCATAACTTTCAGAACCATCACTTTCAACGTGACCTACGCCTTCTACGGGTGGATGTGACCAAATTTGATGGCTCTGACCCCACTGGTTGGGTAACCCAAATGGAACATTATTTCTCTTTATACGACATTACAGATGACTTGGCCAAACTCCGGTATGGTGTTCTCCATCTAGATCAAGAATGTTGGCAATGGAGAAAAACTTCTCGTCAAGGGTATATTTCTTGGACACACTTTGTGGTAGAGATTTATGAACTCTTTGACACTGACACCAACCATTTGGGTTGTTTGACAAAGTTGAAACAATCAGGAACAGTGGAAGACTTTATAGCTTCCTTTGAGCTCCTTGTTTTTCGTACAGAGGGCATGTCTGATCCCTTTTTCCAAGAATGTTTTATCAATGGCCTCAAGGATGAGATTCGGGCCCATGTCCTCATGGCTTGGCCTCAGAATTGGGTGGAGGCTACTAAAAGAGATAAAGAAGCACAACAAGTTGTATCTTCTCAAAACCAAAAACCCTCCTTTATCCCTTGCCCTAAACCAGTAAATCCCACTACTCCCTCCGCTCCACTAAAGATCCAAAAATTAACCAGGGCTAAAATGGTTGAACACCAACTCAAAGGCCTTTGTTATAATTGTGATGAAAAATATTTCTCGGGCCACAAGTGTAAGGAACAAAAGTTGTTTATGGCCATCTCTGAGGATATTTCAGAAGAGGATATTGAAACTCCCCTTGTGTCTAAGTCACCTGAAACCCTTGACATAACCCCTCCCTTAGACCCTCCCGAAGTAGAACCGGTCATTTCCCTCAATGCTCTCACTGGCTTCTCCACTCCCCAAACCCTCAAGCTAATCAGTTACATCAAGCATCAGAAGGTCATCATTCTGGTTGATAGTGGAAGCACCCATAATTTTATTCATCACCACATTGCCCAAGAAACTCATTGCTACATCCATGCCATCAATAATTTCCAAATCATGATTGCTAATGGTGGCTCCATGAAATGTGGAGGGCGTTGTGAAAATGTATGTCTCCAAATTGGTGACTACCATATGAAATCTCATATGTTTGTTATAGACATGGGCGGGTGTGACATTGTGTTGGGTGCAGACTGCCTAAGGACTTTGGGTCCCATTCTCATGGATTTTAAAGAATTAACCATGCAATTTGACCAGGAGGGCTACCAATATAAGCTCCAAGGCATCACTACCAATTCACCTGAGATCATTAGTTCCCATCGCATGGAAAAGCTGCTCAAAAAGGGTCATTCTGGTGTTATTGCTCAACTCCATGCCATCCAAGCAACAAAAACACCCTCGGTACCGCAATACCTCCAAGACATCCTTTCTAAACATCAAGTGGTCTTTTCCACTCCCCGAGGACTCCCTCGTTCACATGGTGTTCATGATCATTCCATTCCCCTTGTATCTGAAAGCCTTCCTCCCAATATTCTTCCGTATCGTCACCCCTTTTCCCAAAAAAATGAAATTGAGAAAATGGTCCAGGAACTCCTTAATGCAGGCATTATCCACCCTAGTACGAGCCCCTACTCTTCTCATGTGTCCATGGTCCTGAAGAAAGAAGGTTCTTGGAAAATGTGTCCTAACTTCCGTGCCCTCAACAAACTTACCATTAAAGACAAATTTCCCATTCCTATCATTGATTACCTCCTAGATGAACTGAGTGGCACCCAATTCTTTACTAAACTTGATCTTCATTCGGGCTACCACCAGATATGTATGAAAGAGGCAGACATTCCCAAGACTACTTTTAGAACTCATGAGGGCCATTGTGAGTTTTTTGTCATGCCCTTTGGCTTGTGTAATGCCCCCTCCACCTTCCAAAGCCTCATGAATCATGTCTTCCGTCCTTTTCTCCGTCATTTTTTCTTAGTTTTCTTTGATGATATCCTCATCTATAGCAAGACCTAGACAAAACATCTTGCTCATGTGGATCAAGTTCTCCATCTACTCTCTTAGCACCAACTTTTCCTGAAACAGTCTAAATGTGATTTTGGTGCCTCATAAGTAGAGTACTTGGGTCATCTGGTTGGCAAGGACGGCATCAGGGTGGATCCTAAAAAGATTGAAGCTATGCAAGACTGGCCTCACCCAAAGAATGTCAAAATCTTGTGTGGATTTCTGGGCTTAACAGGTTATTATCGCAAGTTTGTTAAGAATTACGAAAAGATTGCAACACCTCTCACTACTCTCCTAAAAAAGAACTCTTTCACTTGGACTCCAGTTGTTGCTCAAGATTTTCAAACCTTGAAGATGGCCATATGCACCACTCCAGTCTTGGCCCTTCCTGATTTCACAAAGACCTTTGTCTTGGAATGTGATGCTTCAGGGAAAGAAATTGGTGTTGTCCTTATGCAAGAGGGTCAGCCTTTGGCCTTTACCAACAAGCGACTATCTGAAAGAAATCTGGGAAAATCTATCTATGAAAAAGAAATGTTGGCTATTCTGCATGTCGTTGATTTGTGGCGCCCTTATCTATTGGGGCAACGCTTCCAAATTAAGACAGACCATCAAAGCCTCAAGTATTTTTTGGAACAACGCATTTCCTCCCCGGAGCAACAAAAAAGGGTAACTAAGCTATTTGGCTATGATTATGAGATCATTTACAAGAAATGCAAAGAAAATGTGGTTGTGGATGCACTTTCCCGCAAATATGAAGATGAAGGATCCCTTTTTTCTCTTTCCTTCATTACATACCAGATTGGCTCCAAGCTATTCACCAGGAATGGCTACAAGATCCCAAAAGTTCACAGCTGATCCAACAATTGCAGTCCAGTGCTCCAGCTCCCCCAAGGTACTCTTGGCTCCATGATGAGCTTCGATACAAAGGTCGTTTGTATTTAAGTAAACAATCAAAGATTAAATCCACGGTACTTTCTAAGCTTCATGCTACACCGACAGCGGGGCACTCCAGGTTCACCAAAACCTATGATCGGGTCAAACGTTATTTTTTCTGGGATGGTATGAAATAGAACATTCGTAATTTTGTCTCCGAATGTGATGTGTTTCAACACAACAAGGGAGAAACAATCAAATCTCTGGGCACACTAAAACTGATCCCGATTCCACCTACTATTTGGAAGGACATCTCTATGGATTTTATTACAGGTTTACCCAAATCGGGAAATAAATCAGTCATCATGGTGGTTGTGGATCGTCTTTCCAAGTATTCTCATTTTTGTTCTCTTCAACACCCGTTTACAGCATCCACGGTGGCTCAAATTTTCATGAATCAAGTCTTCAAGCTCCATGGCATGCCACACTCTATTGTTTCTGATCGCGACCCCACTTTCACAAGCAATTTTTGGCAAGAACTATTCAAGCTACAAGGCACCCAATTGCATCTCAGTACATCTTATCATCCCCAGATTGATGGTCAAACATAAGTTGTCAAAAAGTGTTTGGAAACATATTTGAGGTGTTTCGCTTCGGAAAATCAAAATCAGTGGGCTCAATGGTTACCCCTAGCAGAATGGTGGTACAACACTTCATACCATACAGCTACATGCATGACTCCTTTTGAAGCGGTATATGGACAGAAGCCACCTTCAATTATCTCATACTTACCTGGTGTCTCGAAGGTCCAGGCGGTTGACCAAACACTTATAGTTCGAGAGGCTATTCTTCATACCCTCAAAGATAATTTGATCATGGAACAGAATCGCATGAAGCAACAAGTAGATCAAGTCACTCTGAACATCAATTTGAAGAAGAGGATCAGGTGTTTCTTCGCCTACAACCTTACAAGTAGAATTCCCTGAAGTCCGAACATTGTCAGAAGCTAGCACCCAAATTTTATGGTCCTTATACAGTTCTCAAGCATGTGGGACAGGTGGCCTATCAGTTAGTTTTTCCTAGTCATTCGAAGCTACATCTTGTTTTTCATGTTTCCTGCTTAAAGAAGGTGATCGGAACTAAGTGCCAAATTCAAACCAACCTTCTCGAGTTAGCCGAAGAAGGATCCATTTGGCTACAACCAAAAGCAGTTTTGGACCAGCGTGAGCATCGCCTGCGTTAGAGAACCATCAAGGAAGTGTTAATCCATGGGAAAGATACAACTCCAGCAGATGCCACTTGGGAACCAGCTACCATTCTGCAACAATTTCCACATCTCAAGCCTTGAGGAGAAGGTTGTTTTTGAGGGGGAGGACATGTTAGGGTCCTAACCCGCACATAGGTAGAACAATATATTCATATGTAATAAAGGTAAATATTAATAAGGCCTTGCAATAAAATAGAATAAGTTGAATGTAAGAAGACCTAATAGAAGCTCCCGCTTCTAGAAGGATCTTCCTCTAGATGCTTCTTTTGATAGACATATTTAGTATAAATAAGAGTCGAGGGTATGCGAACCCTAGTTTGGAGATTATTGTAATAGAGCACTGCTCGACTGGAGGTTGCCCCCTCGAAGAGGCCCGTGAACATTGCTCTCAGATTCAAAGTGTTATTTCTGTTGTTATTCGTATATCATTTCAGTGTTATTGTGGTGATTATTCTGGTTATATTGTTGTGATTCTGCCATTTCTAGCATTTTATTTCTGTTCTGCATACTTTTTATATCTGGTATATTACAGTCTGACATCATTTACACCAATTAAATTAACAACACACCTATAATTTTTATGAACTATCGATGTTCTTTAACTAGTTCTGCATATACGATTTATCAACAGGTTTAAAATGGTTCACAACCACCCACATGTTCCAATCGCTATCGTCAAGTGGAATAGCTTTTACATTCTTATTAATTTCTTCATTTAAATGTTACTCAGTATAACTACAATTTTGTGTTCACTAGTTCTGGTTGCAAAAATATAATTTAAATCTTACAAAAATATCGGTAAGAATAATCCTCAATTAGCATAGATATAACAAAACTTCACAATATATTACAAAACATAGATTTTAGCTAACATCAGTTATCAACGTACAAGTTGAAGTCTAATTAAAAATAATTTTAAATCTTAAATAACGTAACCAAAATTCGTTGTTGCTCGATGGTGATATTCAATCCGAAGCTTTCACAATAATACTACTTCATTTCCAATCCAGAGACTTCACCGGTACCTCCCAGCCAATGCTAGGGGTACACAAGAAACCAGAACGCAATAGCTCCCAAGCTTGCCTCGCAAGGAAGAGCTTCCATTCTTTCTCAAGTTTGAAATCCCAACTCTCACAAGTAAAACACAATCAAAATAATTTTGGCAGCATAATAATACTAAGAAAAGTGAGAGATCCATTTCTCTTCTACACCATTTGTTTTATAGAAAAATCCCCAATGACACATGTCCTCATGCACAATAGTTAACTTTTTAAATTAGTTTAATTATGATTATTCACCCACACACTTGTCACACTCTCCCCAAGTTGCACAAGTAATTCCCCTTTTTAGTTTTTAATTAAAGACCATTTTCCCTCACATTCCCCAATGTGTTCCTATTTTCACTCTTAGTTGGCCCTTTGTTCCCCAAATTTGCATTTAATGAGTGTCTCCTAACTAAATATTAGTTAGAGTTGGATGAGGAGTCTTCTTTTAGTTTGACTTAGTGGTAGATTGACTCAAGATGTTATTCTATGTGTACACCTATTCTCTCATGTTTTATTTCTTTCTATTTTAAAAATCCCTTTTATTATTTTCGTACACAAGTGAAATTTTCCCAACCTTAAAATTTTAAATTCCCTCTTTTCCTAGAGTTTGATTTTATCTCAAATCTTTTAACTTATTTCATATTTTATTTAATCCTTTATTTAATTTAAACTTAGACTTAGTCTAGACTTAGGCTTAGACTCGTGTTAGGCTTCTAAGTTTATTATTTACTGATTAATTAATACCCTATCCTATCAAGGTCTAAGCATTTTATTAAATCTCTAGGCTATCTAGATTTATTGACTCACAATTTAATTACGTGGTGTTCCCTTCAGGACGCACCTCCATGCTCCAAGGGTGCCACTCACCTTTGAATGGTTTTGGAAGTTTTCCCGACCCTTGGAGTCAACACTCCATTCGATCAACCTTGTGAGAGACTAAGGGTTTCTAAGGAATAATGATTCCACCTTATTGTGTGCCCCTTAGAATTCTTTGTGAGCGACTATCTCAGTCTTCCCTCACGACATCATGGACCTTTCAAACTAGGTAATCGTTAACCTATAGTTCAGGTCACGACGGAAGTGCTGGTAAGCTGTGACAGAGACGCTGCCACACCTCTCCCTCAAATGTCTGGTTTCTGTGCATGGCCCCTTTACTCCTTATGTGAGTCGGATTAGCAAGCATCGTCAAGCCTGCATCCACTGACAAAAACAGTGTAAATAATCCATATAAATAAATCATACTATAATCAATCATATATCACATGTGCATAAAATGAAATACTCAAACAAAACAATCCACTCCATGACTCAATCTGGAGTCCAAGGAAGTCCATCGATGCCATCAACATCCATAACCTGTCATGTGTCATGCACACTCAGGAGAGCTCATCAATAATATATGTCAACAGATATATATTTGAAAGTAACAACAAATCACAATACATCATCATCATCATATATAACTCATAATCGAAATGAAATCATAATGTACTATAATTGGATCACTTGCACGCAAGTGTCCTCAAAGAATAAGTCCATATAAGTGTGCTCAATAGAACGCACTGTTACATATATAAACACTAATTAATAATCAATAACTAATATGTAATGAAGGGACACCTTCCTAATGAAATGTATTGTCTCTTCACGAAAGGGCAACCCTGTGTGGGTATATATATATGGGCCCTCATTCTCATTGTAATCATCTCATATCGTATCTTCATATGTTCTTATTCAAGTATTAAGTTGTCCAAATGAATTTCTTTATAATGTTCCAAATATTTTAGATGTGTGTAATCTGAACCGGATTAGTTTACTACAGATTCACCAAATTTTGCTTTCTTTCAATTTGGTATCATCCCACATTTTCTCAAAACTCAAACCCTCATTAGCAATAAATTATATTATGCCTAAAACGATTTAAGTTAAAAAAAAATGTGAGTCAAATGTAACAAAAACATATAAATCATATAATTTCAATCACACGTATAAGATAATAACAAACTAAAAGCAAAACAAAACATGTATATAGAACATAACATAACAAGACAAATGGACTCATCGTGATATGACAACTTTTTTTAAAGAGAGAAAAATCATACATGTAGATAAGACAAATGGAAAAGGGATAAAACAAACAAACAAACATAACTACTTCACATCCAATTAACTATTATATTAATAATATGACAAGACAAATGAACTCATCGTGATATGAGAACCTTTTCTTAAAGAGAGATAAATCATACATGCAAGTAACATAAAAGGATTAAAGATAAACCAAACAAACAAACATAACACTTCACAACCAATTAACTATTGTATGAATAAGAAATACATTACTTATACCTTCACATCAAGTTTTATAATAAAAATAATTTTTTATTATAATAAATTTTTTATTAAACTACTCAATAAATTAATGAAAAGTTATATATTAAAATCAAATCATTAATCTAGAATTTAAAAAATATATATTAAGATTTTGTACCATAAAAGATCTCTCACCAATTTACTCAACTGACTCATGAAAAAATATACATCAACTCTCTTACTAACTTACTCAATGGATTAATTAAAGTTAAAAATCATTATTCATTGATCTATCCTTGCTATTGGATCAAAACTCAAGATTCCCTTGAAACCTTTATAGTAGCAAGTCTTCTTGTGCCCAACACTCATTGTCATCCCTCATGGGTGTAAAGAACAAGTAGCCACTACTCCAAACAATTGGAGAAATACAATATATGAAGGTAGTGCGAAGCATATAATATATGAAGGTAGTGCGAAGCATATAAAGGATATGTAATTTATGCTTTTTTCTAAGGAATACCCATTATCATAGTCATATCATATGGAGTCTTTTTATTTATGTAAAAGGCATGTAATTAGCGTATTTTTCAAAATTCGGTTATTCAATATTATTTGTTTTTAAAAAATAATTTTGTAATCTCGTCATTGCATTGAGATTGCTTCGACAAATGACAAGTGAAAATAGATTTAGGATTCCTTGTAATGGATAGTTGGGATATGCAAGGTTCGCCACCTCTCCCTTCTCATTACTCCATCTATGTAAATAGGGAAAACATGTTTGGAAATTCACCTAAACTCACAAAGCTACTAACCCTATTTTTTTGGCATATCATTATAGTCATTGTCCCTACCATTGTCATTATTATTGTTCTCTTTCCATTGATATCATAGTGAGCTCCTCCACCTTAACCAATACAATAATGATATGGATTTGAATATGTGATGTGCCAACACAGTGATACATACATTGTAATTTCAGAAAGTTGGGATTTTGTGCAAAATTAAACCCGCGACTAACAAAGAGCTACATGGTATGCATATTATTCACCACTAAGATCAAGTTTGACATCATGTGCCCATCCAAGGACATGAAGGATTTGAACTACCCAGAAAGCAACAAGCACATGATTTAGAGGCATCTCCATAGATTCCTCATCAAAGTCCAGGGGTAGATTGACACTACCAAGAAATAGGATGAACATGTAATCAAAGTGTTGCAACAATGCAAGTACATAAACATTGGCCAACCTAATGACATCAATATTAAAATTTTCTTCCATTTTCTATTTAACAAAGACCTTAATCTAGCCATCAATGCTAAAATACCCTCATCAATTTTGATTTTAGGTATTAATTTGGTTACAAATTTATCATAAATTGTGATTCATACCTCTATGCATTGAGTCACCAAAAACTTCCTCTATGACTCACACGAGAAGGTGATGAGTGATGTGGTGACAATGTAGTGGTTATTGAAAAACCATATGTTGCTTGTCACCATCCTCTATTTGCTCTAAGATAGAAATTCACCATCCTCTATTTGCTCTAAGATAGAAATTTCATTAACCTGATAAATTTATGGGAGAAAAAAGTGGTATAGAGTGACATAAAATGATCCATGATGTGGTGTACCTTTTCCATAGTATTTACAATTTTGAAACTTAGAAAAGGTCATTATGGCATGACACACTTGCATATATAAAAAAATCAATTTTATCTGACACATGTATTGGTTGGTCATTATGGCGTTCGAAACCATTGTTAACAAAATGGTGAAGACCAACTAAATATGTAGCTTTCGTTGTACTTCATGACAATACAAAAATTAAATCTACCCTCTAGCCCCAACAAATACCTCAATCAATCAATCTACATAAAAAAAATCCAAATTCTTGATATGTTTACAACTGTATTCTCGAATATATATTGGATTTAAGTACCTCATTGTTTGGCATAATTAAAGAATACTTGGTATATAGTGTCATCAACAACAATGATTGAAACTACAAAAAAAAAAAAAAAAAAAAATTAAATAGCATAGTCATTAACATAATTGTTAAATTCTTTGTATTTGATGCAATTTAGGTTATATTTTTCCTTACAAATGTGTCACTCACTTGATGATGTGTTCCTACTTCAATGATAACTCCATATCAAAATAATACAAAATCCTTCGTATCTCATCTTACATAGCTATTTCTAATTTACTTTGACCTTTGACTTTTTCATTCACGCATTTAAAAAATAATCCATTGTATTTTTATTTACACATCATCAAAACATTAAATTTATACCTAATAAATTATTAAATTTATATCTAATAAAAATTTTAAATGCTAGTGTCAAATATGATCATTTTTTAAATGGGTCCGTTCCATTGTAAAACATTGGGGTGGCATCACAAAATACTTAAGTATATTATTTAGAGTATCGACTATGTAATAGATGTTGTAATTGTGAATATGTATATTATTTAGAGTATCGACTATGTAATAGATGTTGTAATTGTGAATATGAGTTATTTAATAGGATGGTTTTTTTTTTAATTTTATTAACAAAAGGTTAGAATAAAAAAGTGTACAACGTTTTTTATGGATTTATTAAGAATAATAGAATGAAACAAGGTTGTGTGACAGCGTAGTTTCTGTCGAGTTGAATTGGGATAGGAAAAAGTAGCAGAAGTAGATGGAAACTGGAGCGGAGATGTGGCAAGCAGCATGAAGCACAGGTGTTATCCATGCAGTAAATGACACGTGGCTTCTAGAGCCCCATTTATTTTTTGAAAGCATAAAACAAAATACAATTTGTGCATAGTGGAAGATAAAAAATTATGACGACACAAATATGAAAGGAGATAAAAAAAAGCAGTGTAGTTTGAAATATATTAAATAAGTTACAAGTTCCTAGAAATTTAAATGCATTTGTCATATAGACTGGTGAAAGATAAAAATGTATGAGGACATAAATATAAAAGGAGATTAAAAAAAAAAAACATTTTTATTTGAAATATATCAAAAAATAAAAGTTGTTTACATATTCTTGGAAATTTCAATGTGTTTGTCATATAGACTGGGATTGGGGCTCCCGCGGACCATAAGAGAAATATGTACAAGAAATGGGACTGTAGAAAGAAGAAGTGAGCGACGGTAGAGTGCAATACCTGAAAAAAAATTGAAAGATATCAGTCTTTGGCTAGACATTTCTATTTAATAAAGAAGCAGGATGCGATCAATAGACTTACAATGATGGTACACATGACCCCTTTTTCTATTTTCTTGCAGATGTCTTATCATTGATATCGTCAATGGCTGTTGGAATCATGGCAACTATCTGTTGCCTTTCGTTGGCGGCCTGCTTCAATTCCCTTTCGAGCCATTCTTCAATGTAGCTTCTCATTGGGGTGGCATTGATCTCATTCTGGATTTTTATGTTGAAATTTTTTTTTTCTAATTCCTCGAAGTCGATAGAAAGATTACGCAAACCCTGATCAATTTCCTCATTTTGTACTGAATAGTCGACTAGCCAGTCGTTGACGTGATCTTGACCATATTCAAGGATGTTGTAAAACTTTTCCAAAGACAATGCCTTAAACATATCAACCTGTTTATCGAACTTTTGCCTAGTTAAGGGCAAGGAGTTGACGATTAAGTTGGGGTCTTGGAAGTTGTTGGTCCTTCTGGCTAAGTTTATTCTGGACAGCCTTGTGAATAATTTTTCTTTCTTTGATATGGATTCTTCACATGACTGAACAATGAGATGCAGGTTCTTCACTTTTTCTTTCCAGCATGCATTTAATTGATCGAACTGGTTTTTGGATGGAAGATCTTGTTGTCTTCTTCTTGTTTCTGTCATGTTGTTGACAATGGTGCCAAAAGGAAGGACCGTGTTTAAATAGAAATTTTCTTCATCTTTTAACTCTGCCTGCAAATGTTCGAGCAAATTATGTGCCCTGGTTTCAAGGGAAGTCATGGTTTGTGATGTTTCCCATGCCTTAGTAACCAGTTCCATTATTTTCTTGATATTACTCTCCACATATCCTCTACATGATGTGAGGAGGCTAGGGGATCCTCTTAACTTGGTTGCAGGGGTGCTAGGCATGGCTATTGCCAAAGGATTGGCAAGCATTGGCATAGGAATCAAAGCCAGTTCCAATTCCTTGACCCAGTCCTTTAGTCTGGCATTCTCGGCCTCGATGCCTCCAATGGAATCATGAAGTGCATCTCCACTCTCTATGTGAAGTTGACAGATTTGGGACGGTCACATGTTCGCAAGGTTAACCTATGAACAAGATTTTCCTTTCTTATTTTTAAAATTTTTTCTTTCAATAATCAATTTTTTGGATTGACTGTCAAAAACAACGCTTTGGAACATGAAGGATTTATCTTCGTCAAAATTTTTGATATCAGATATGTCCATTGGACGACTATGCTGGATGGAGTCTCCAGGATGATCAAGGTAGCAGAGTACGCTATCCAAATCAGGCTCAAGTTTCATGTTCTCACTCTTAATTCCGGGCTCTTCCGCCTATCCCACATTTGTTTTTCTCTTCTTGTCTATTGGAAGCTTGTGAGAACTATCAATTTTGGAGTGAGGAGGGTTGTCATCTTCTCCTCTGTTTGAAGAAATATCAGTTGCTTTGTTGTTGTGGTGGGTTGTTGGAGTGATGCTCCGGGATGTCGTACTTTTTGGAGTGTTATTCGTCGATTGAACACTCTTGTCATTGGGGCCTTTTCCCTGTTGCCTGTACAATTTAGTGTTGCTTTGCAGTGTGTATAGGTTGTCAGCATTAGAAGCAGGAGCATTGTCGCCAGTGTCTCTGTTTTCGGATAGGTGTTTTTTGAAAAAACAATTGCCGAAGCCAAGTGTTTGTAAATGTTGTAGAAAAATTTTATTGGGGTCGAACCCTCTTAGGTTTTCAGCATATCTCAGGTTGAAGTTGCTAGAATGCATTGTGAATTCACAAATTTTGTTGACGTTATTCAACACGAAGTCCCCGACTTTCCAAGGCAGAGGAATGAACTTTTTTTTCTCTTCTGTTGGAATAGATGCAACCAGTAGTTGTATTGTCGTGTTACTTATGCAACAAACATTTTGTCCGTAATGTGACATGGAAGGAGAACAGGTTTTTACCTGGAGCCAAAAATCCTTATCATAGTGTAATTATCCAAATGTTCAAGTGTCCCCTTCCTATCCAAAAAAACCGGTTCCCTTATCAGATATGTGGGGAGCATCTTCTCCTAACAACAAAACTTTGAAAACAGACACAAAGCCATTAAAAACCTCATAAAAACAGTGGGAGGCCTTGTGCTTCCACAAGGCCTGGTACCAGAACATTACTGGGTCGAATTCCCATTTGACATTCTTGGACAGAGATAGTTCTGGAAACTGGCAGCAATGTGCTATCAAAAAAACTAAGTAGGATGACATATAAAATTTCTTTTCCCTTTTGAAGCTTGATAATTGGGAACATATTTCATGGGAAATTAACTTTCCCCAATAAAAAATGGCTTGTTCCTTGACTATGAAATACAAAATATAAAGAGTCATCCGAGAAACAGTTGATGTGGACTCATGTCCCGTTATTATTGTAAACAACCAGGCAATTTCGTAGAATGGATTTCTAAATGAACTAACCTGCAAGCTTGTGATATCTTCAAGAACTACAATCGGGTCTTCCAATAAATGGGGCAAGAGGTACAACACGTTATTATTCTTTGCTAGTAATTGTTTGCAATCTTCTCCTCTAAACGTCAATGTTGGCTCTGACAATCTTAACATCTAGCGGAATACCTGAGGTGACAAAGAAAAAGAAGAGCGGTCCCACAGTGGAATAATTCTTTTTTCTGAAATAAATTTATCAATGCACCAAGAGACCAGCTCCTTACAGTCAAAAACTTCAAGGACACAGCCTGCACGAGAAATTCCAGAGGTCCAAATTACTTCATTCTGGGCAGCAGGGATTGAGTAATACAAATATGCCCTAGACCACTGTAAGTTCTAGTCCTCGCGCCCGAAGATGTTCATTGTATATCCACAAAATTGTTGTCGAGATGATGCCATAGGTTTATGAGAACGTTGGTTTTCTCTAGACGATGGTTGAAATGAACAGTTGGAGCTGATAATATAACTCTCCACAAAATCTTAGTTAAATGCTTAGGAATGGGAAAGCTCCTCGAGCCTTTCATTGACTAATGACAATCTGTATGGGTGGTGCATGATGAGTTGTTAGCAGTAAATCTTACTTATTGCATATTTAGAAGTGTGAAGGTGGAGGGTACAATGAAGAGCAATTAAGGATTGGAGGTTTCGTGAACGTCCCAATCTGACGACATGAGAATGACATTTCATGATCTTGAAATCAACACTCGGAAGGGATAATATAACCCCCCACAAATCTTGGTTTAATGTGTATTAATAGGAGATCTCCTCGATCCTTTCGCCCATCAATGACAATCTATACGGTTCCTGCATGATGAGTTGTTAGAATTAAATGTCAGTAATTGCATACTTAGAAACAAGATATANTATATATATATATATATATATATATATATATAAACATTTTTTTTATTATAGACAAGTGCGAAGGTCACGGAGACGGGGAAGAGCAAGGAGCGAATGGAAAGGTCTAAAAAGCGGTCAGACAGGATTCAAAATAGGGTTACGGGGGATACTCAGGAGAGGCGAGTGTCCCACAGTCAAATTTTATGTATCGGAATTTTTTACTGCAAAACGTGTAAAACGGAAGAGAGCATGATGGGGCAATTCAGCGGCTAGTTTGTATATTTGTGGAATTCCGGGAAATTGGCTAAGTATGAAATAGGGAAACGGTCAATCAGACTCATTTTTGGAATCGAGTATTGAATATTTCATGAACAGACCAACCCGACGATGCGCAACTGTCATTCCATGATGTTTGAAATTAACACTCCGAAGGGATAATATAACCATCCGAAAATTTTGGTTTTATGTGTATTAATGGGAGATTTCCTCAAATCCTAGTTTAGCATTAACGCTTGCTAATTGCATACGTAGAAATAAGATCGTATATATAATTAGTAATTGTTAATTGCAAAAGGGCGCGGGCACAGGAAACAACGATTAGGAATTGGATATTTCTTGAACCCACCAACCCAACGATCTGCGAAAGAAATTCAAAGAAATGGCGAAGTATGGAAAGCGGATGGACGTGATTCAAAATGGGGTGACAATAGCTCCAGAGGAGACGTGAGGACCCGATGGTCAGATTGTATGTCTTGGAAATTTTCAGTGCAAAATGTACTATATATATATATATATACATTTTTTTATTATAGACAAGTTCCAAGGTCACGAAGCTGAGGGAGAGCAAGGAACGAATGGCAAGGTCTGAAAAGAGGTCGAACGAGATTCAAAATAGGGTTACAAGGGATACTCAAGAGAGGCGAGTGTCCCACGGTCAAATTTTATGTATCGAAATTTTTGACTGCAAAACATGTAAAACGAAAGAGAGCATGATGGGGCAGTTCAGCGGTCGGTTTGTATATTTGCGGAATTCCAAGAAAGTGGCTAAGTATGGAATATGGAAACGGTCGGTCGGACTCATTTTCAAAATCGAGGATTGAAGATTTTGTGAACGGACCAACCCGACGACGCGCAAATGACATTCCATGATGTTAGAAATTAAGAGTCGGAAGGGATAATATAACCATCCAGAAATTTTGGTTTTATGCGTATTAATGGGAGATTTCCTCAAATCCTAGTTTAGTATTAACGCTTTCTAATTGCATACTTAGAAATAAGATCTTATATATAATTGCTAATTGCTAATTTCAAAAGGGCACGGGCACAAGAAACAACGATTAGGAATTGGATATTTCTTGAACCTGCCAAGTTAACGATCCGCGAAAGAAATTCAAAGAAATGGCAAAGTATGGAAAGCGGACAGACGGGCTTCGAAATGGGGTGATAATAGTTCCACAGAATACGTGAGGACCCAATGGTTAAATTGTATGTCTCATAATTTTTCAGTGCAAAATGTGTACCAGGGAAGAGGGAATGATAGGAAAATTGTAATACGGAAGACAGTATGATCTGAGTTTGGTTGTAAATTTGTATATTGCAAAAGTCGTGATACTTTTCGCAAGTCATGGAACAATAGAAGTCCAATCTAGAGCCAGCCTACCAGGAATCCGCGGTCGGAGAAGTGACTGGGTATGGAATGGGGAAGTGGTCGGTCGGTGTCGCGATATAAGAGCATGAGTGCAAACGTGAACCTGCAAGTCCGCCTACCCACGTAGCTAGACATTTTCGAAAAAATGAATAAGTGACAAGAAAGATAAAGTTCATGGAAAAGAGAAACGGATATTTGGCTAAGCATAGAAGATGGAAAAGAAGGGCTAATATATTCATATCTATAATAGATATTCCATTTCCTGCCAAGATATATACTTGGAAAGAAGTGCGAAGGTGGCGGGCACAGAAAACAACGACTAGGAATACGATCCGCGAGTTTACTTGGTTCTTGGTTGTATGCTTCATCTGTCAATTTGTATATCGTGAAAATCCGAGTGTTGTGTGCAAGGCACAGAACAATAGAATTACAATTTTTTAGCCAACCGACCTGCAAGTCCGCCTGTCAATTTGTATAGTGTGGAACTCTGGGTGTTATTTGTAGGACACGAAACTATAGAGGACATGCTTTTCCCTTTAATATAACCTCTGTGATGCAAACGTAGTATGTGGCTCGTTTTATCACTTTTCCATCCATAAACAATCGCAATCTTGAGCTCGCTAGCTCTGGAGTCTGTTTTTCAATTTGTATATCATGGAACTTCGAGTGTTGTTTACAGGACATAGAAAAATAGAAGTGCAATGTTGAGCCAGCCAACGCACAAGTCCACTTGTCAATTTGTATATCACGGAACTCTGGGTGCTACTTATAGGACACGAAACAATAGAGGCCCAATTTTGAGCCCACAAGCTCGAGAACCTGCGATCCAGAAAGTGGCCAAGTATGAAATGAAGGAGTCGTACATGAGGGAACCCTTGTAAACCTATTTTGAAACCCATGGTGGAGGTCTGGGTGTTGTTTGTAGGTGACGGAACAATGGAATTTCAATATAGAGCCCGAGTGTCCAGGAAATCGCAATCTGAAAAGTGCCTAGGCATCAAATGGCTACTAGTTGGTCGAAGTGTGGCTCATTTTAGCACTTTTCCATTCGTAAAAAATCACAATCTTAAGCTCGCCAACCCTGGAGTCTGTCTGTGAATTTGTATATCGTGGAACTCCGAGTGCTTTTTGGAGGACACGAAATAATAGAAGTGAAATGTTGAGCCAACCAGCGCGCAAGTCCACCTCTCAATTTGTATATCGCAGAACTCTAGGTGCTACTTGTAGGAAACAGAACAATAGAGGCCCAATTTTGAGCCCGCCATCCCAAGAACCCGCGATCCAAAAACTGGGCAAGTATGGAATGAGGGAGTCATACATGAGGGAACCCTTGTCAACATATTTTGAAACCCGTGGCGAAGGTCCGGGTACTGTTTGCAGGCAACGGAACAGTGAAAGTTCAATATAGAGCCCTTCGTGATCTGAAAAGTGCCTAAGCATCGAATGGCTACTGGTTGGTCAGAGTTGCATTTTCGAAAAAATTACTAAGTAAAGAGAAAGAGAGAGTAGAGGGGAAAAAGAAACAACAATTTGGTCAACTATAGAAGAGGGAAAATAAGGTCCAATATATTCAAATCTGCAATAGATATTCCATTTCTTGGCAAGATATTTTTTGTGTGTTGTTGGATAAGTTGTATACATATTGCATATACTTGGAAAGAAATATGAAGGTAGCGGGCACAGGAAACAACATCTAGAAATTTGAAATTTCTTGAACCTACGAACTCGACGATCTGCCAAAGAGATGTCAAGAAATTGTCAAGTGTGGAAAGCGGTCGGATGGGCTTCAAAATAGGGTGACGGATTCCTGAGGAGTCGTAAGGCCTCGAGTGTCAAATTGTATATATCGGAACATTTTGGTGCAAAATGTGTAACACGGAGGAGGGGATGATGTGGGAATCCAGAAGTAAATCTACATATCGCAGAAGTCGGAGTGTTATTTGCAGGTCACAAAACAATGGTAAGTGCAATTTAGACAAAGGGGAAGCGCTCGGTCAAAATGCGTGAATCCGCCAACCCGCGCAACAAGGCATTTCCGGAAAAAAAAAACGATTAAGTAACCAGAAAGAGAAACTACAGGGAATAAAAGAGTGGGAAAATAGAAAGGTGGAGGGCAATTTCATAAGCGCGAATTGGTTTCAAACAAGCCCCATTGTTGCAAAACCATCATTTTCTAGTAATTGCCAGCAAACGCTTTGTTGAAGATTAGATTTTATTGCAACTTGTGGGTGTAAGTGTGTTATTGATACATTCTTCCATGATTGTAACATATTAACTTAAGTATTAAACTTCTTGCATTATGGGTTGTTAGCATTAAATCTTAATAATTGCATGTCTAGAAACAAGAATGACGATCTTGTTGCAACATTCTGATTTGGTATTGATGTGTTATATCGACATTACGAATAGAATTGAATGTTGGTTTGAAACTTCGTGTAATTCATTTTTTGTTTGCATAAAAGCCTCATGGATCGACATAGTACATTGTCATATAATTATTAGATGCTAGAACAAATTACCTAAGAAAATACAATATCGAAGAACTACGAGACTATCGAACCATGCCAATGAGAAGAGGCGTTAAATCCAGAAAATAAGCAGCAACCAGGACTCCAAGGAAAATTGTTTTAATAGCAAATCCATTAAAAAAAAAAAGAACATTGAGCACTGTACATCTATCCTTAGAGATTGGACCCAGTTCTTTGGGCCAAAACATTGAACGAATCTGCCACAAACACAGGCACGAGATCAACAACATGCAAGAGCCATCAAGATGCTCTTCAACATGCATACAAAACTGATTACCATGCCTTTTATTTTAGGAAATCCTTGCAGTTTTCTCCTCGATTGGATCATCCTGTGGTAAAATTGATAGTTCTCAAAAGCTTCCCATGAGGAAGAAGTCGAAAAATGTTGCAGGGCAAATGGAATAGCCCTTAACTAAAAGTTAGGACACACCAAGAAACCGCCTCTCCATAGTCGAAAAACTTCAGGGACACAGGTTGCACGTGCAATTACAGAGGCCCAAATTAGTCCATTCTGGGTGGAAGGAGATGACTAGTAGAAATATGCCTTACACCAGTGGGGGTTCTGGTCCTCATTCTCGAAGATGTTAATTGTATATCTAGAGAACATGAAAGTAGTCTCGCAATTGAATAGTTTTTTGGCTTGAAATATATCTCTGGGAGCATCAACATATCATTTCCTTACAGTGAAAGTCTTCCGCCCAGAACAGACTAATTTAGACCTTTGGAATTCCTACTTTCGAGCTACAAAGCGACTATTGTGTCTAGCATCGGTTTCTTTTCTGAAAATCCTTCTTTTGGTGTTGTCAGGACCACCATCACTGAGCCGGGAAGTTCCACCTGTTATGGTCGATTTCAATTTGGGCGCAGGAGTGGGAACAGTCTCTGCATTGGCATCATCCATTGTCATATCATCATCCATCAGATCATCTTCTTCTGGCTCGAAATCCATGGGATCAACCTTTGCACCAGCCATCAATGTAACTGGGCAGGTTCTCTGAGCAGGCAGGGTTGCCTTGGAATTCTTTGGCTTGAAATATATCTCTCGGTGTACCAAGGGACCATCTCCTTTTCTGCTCCTGGGAGGAGGGAGATGAGTAGTAATAATATGCCTTGGAATACTGGAATCTTTGGACATCATGCCCGAAGGTGTTTACTGTATCTAGACAGAACTGATGACACAAGTTAACGAGAATTTCCATTTTCTCCAGACGATGTTTGAAATGAAAATTGGGGAGGGATAATATAACCCTCCACAAATTCTGGTTTAATTCGTATCAATGGAATATCTCCTCGAGCCTTTCGCTGATAAATGACAATCTCCAGGGTTCGTGCGTAATGAGTTGTTACCATTAAAGCTCACTAATTGCATATTTAGAAAAACATGTGAAGGTGGTAGTGATGACAAAGAGCGATTAAGAATTAGAGATTTCTTAAAGGCGCCAACCGACCAACGCACGAAAGAGATTGCATCATGTTTGAAATGAATACTTGGAAAGGATAACCTTCTTCTCCGCAAATCTTGGTTTATTTCATAGTAATGACAAATCTTCTCTGGCCTTCCGAACATTAATGACAATCTTAACGATTATTGTACGATGAACTACTAGCATTAAAGCTTAATAATTGCATATCTGGAAAGAAGTATGAAGGTAGCAGTGATGGTGAAGAGCGACCAAGAATTGTACATTTCGTCCACCTGCCAACCCGCGAAATAGATTCCAAGAAATGCCCAAGTATGGAAAGCGGTTGGGCGAGTTACAAAAAAAAGAGTCACAAGATATACCCAAGAGACGTGAGGGGCCGATGGTCAAATTGTATCTCAGTGACATATTTCGACTGTCAATTTGTATATCGTGGAATTTCATGTGTTGTTTGTGCGTAGGGGAATAGTGGAAGTGCAATGTCAAGAGGGCAATTTGGATATTTATGAACTTCAGGTGTTGTATATAAAAGAATGATACATTCAAAAAAAGGACCAAGTAAATAGAAAGCGAAATCATACGAGATGAAGGGGAATTTGTTTGCTAATTTGTAAATCGTGGAAGTCCAGGTTCTATTTGCAAGCAACGGAATAATGGAAACGCAATGTTGAACCCGCCTATGCGGGAACCCACGATTCAAAAAAAATGTTCAATATGAAACGGGGAAGCGATCAGTCGGGCTGGTGATATAAAAGTATCAATGGAAATTTGAAGACGTGAAATCGCCAAATCCCACACCTAGACATTTTCCGAAAAATGAGTAAGTAAAGAAAGGGAAAGTAGAGGGCAAAAGAGAAAACGGATGGCAATTTTCAGAAGCGGGAATTGTTGTAAGAAAGCACCATTGATGGTGTTAACAGTAACTATGGAGTGCATAAAACATGTTAACAAGTTCTTCAATCAAGGAATAGATACAACGAGCGATGTTTATAGTTTCCAGGATCTGTTTGTATAAGAGAAGCATCGAAAAGTTATAAGAAAATAAATTTTTGGATGTTTAAGTAAAGTTTTTGTATTGTTAGATTCACCACAAGTATAACAAAGATGAATTTGAATTTTAATGTCCTCTCATTCATATGATTGTTCCATTAGACTTCACATAGTATATATTCTTTTATTTCAATTTGTTTGCTAATTTGTAGATCGCGGAAGTCCGCGTGTTGTTTGCAGGCAACAGAACAATGGAAACGCAATGTTGAACTTGCCTATCTGGTAACCCGCCTATTCAGAAACCCACAAGCCAAAAAGTTTGTACAATATGAAATGGGGAATCGTTCGGTCGGGCTGGTGATATAAAAGTAAGTGAAATCTAAAAACGTGAATCCGCCAACTTCCACACCTAGAAATTTTCCGAAAAACGAGTAATACATACTAAATATGTACAAATATTTTATAGAGCGTGTACGCATCCCGCATTTCATACTTAGCCACTTTTTGGATCGCGGGTTCTCGGGTTGGCAGACTCAAAATTGGGCCTCTATTGTTCGGTGTCCTACAAATAGTACCCATAGTTCCACGATATACAAATTGACAGGTGGACTTGCGGGCTGGTTGGCTCAACATTGCACTTCTATTGTTCTGTGTCCTCCAAACAACACTCTGAGTTATGCGATATACAAATTGACAGAAAGACTCCAGTGCTGGCGAGCTCAAAATTGCGATTATTTACAGATGGTGATCACTATCAGCTATCTAACATTATCTAAAAACATTATTTTCAATAGTAAATTATTAATATTAAATATTGATATTGTACAGTTTAATTACATAAAATTATTAAAGGATGTTAAATATCTTATTTAAAAGAAAAACCCGCCTATTCAGAAACTCACGATCCAAAAAGTTTGTACAATATGAAACGGGGAAGTGGTTGGTTAGGCTGGTGATATAAAAGTAAGTGGAAATCTAAACACGTGTATCCGCCAACTTCCACACCTAGAAATTTTTCAATAAACGATTAATACATACTAAATATGTACTTTTATAAAGTATGGACATGAGATTTTATAGAGAATGTACAGATCCCTCATTCCATACTTAGCCACTTTTTGGATCATGGGTTCTCGGGCTGGCGGGCTCAAAATTGGGCCTCTATTGTTCCGTGTCCTACAAATAGCACCCAGAGTTTCGCGATATACAAATTGACAGGCGGACTTGCGGGCTGGTTGGATCAACATTGCACTTCTATTGTTCTATGTCCTCCAAACAAAACTCGGAGTTCCGCGATATACAAATTGACAGATGGACTTCAGGATTGGTGGGCTCAAGATCGCGATTGTTTACGGATGATCATCCCTATCAACTATCTAACATTATCTAAAACCATTATTTTCAAATACTAAATTATTAATATTAAATATTGATATTGTACAATTTAATTACATAAAATTATTAAAGGATGTTAAATCTCTTATTTTAAAAAAAAATGAAGGAAACAAAACAAAGATTTTTTAAATTCTATCACCGCAAGTATAACAACGACCAATTTGAATTTTAAGGGCCTCTTGTTGATATGATAGCACCATTGGACTTCGCACAACACAGTATATATTCGTTTATTTCAAATTATTCCAGGAGATTAATTTTACCAAGTTCATTGATCAAGGAAAACTGCTAAAACAAGCCACATACTACATTTGCGTCACAACACTATACAAATTGACAGGCGGACTTGACGGCTAGCTGACTAAAAAATTGCAATTCTATTGTTCCGTGTCCTCCAAATAACACTCAGAGTTCCGCGATTACAAATTGACATATGAAGCATACAACCAAGAACCAAGTATCTGGGTGTTGAAGAAATATTGTAGAGACACACTGCAAAATTCTTACTAGGAGATGCAAGAAAACATCAAAATAACAACATAGTTTGCATTTGTAATTATATTCTCAAGTACTCGAGTCTAACGAACATTCATCTGGGTGTTGAATAAATATTACAGAGACACATGATATATTTTTGTTTCCTGCCAAAGCTTGATATGTTTTTTTTTTCTTGTTTTTTTTTTCTTCTTCAGCCGATATGAAATATTGCATCATCCTCATTTAAGGTAAATTTGTTGTGTATCTGAAAGTCGCGCAACATGTAGACACTGCTTGCCTTTTTCTATAGGTATGCTTCATACGACAATTTTGCTAACCTAGGAAGCACATCTTGTAACATAGGTTGCCTAATTATGCAATGCACGGTTGTGTTTCCCATGGTTCAAATGGTAGCATTGAGGCGATGCCTATATATATATGGACATTTTTCACTGCATCACAGACAATCGATCGTATCATCACTTATCAAAGAGGAAGCAGAAGCAGGAGAGTTGCATTTCGCACATACAAGCTCAAAGGCGTCGAGTACGCATTCTTTGCAACCAAAACACCTTCAACCTGGAAATGCGAGCATAGGAATTAATACACTGAACAATATANTGAAAAAATAAAAAATAAATAAAACAAGCCACATAAATTTGGTGAAGGCTATTTGTATAAGCAAAGTGAGGATGATTATGTAGATGTATATGCACAACAGTTGTAGAGCTAGTTAGTTTCTTCAGATCATGTACTATGTTTTCTCACAAATCTGTCACAAATGTTGTTTGGGTTGTGTGAAAGATCCTTTCTCTAACATCCCTTTTCTTTGTTATATTTTTTAAGAGCATAAGTGGAAACTGCCCTTTATGCAATTGTTGTTCCATTGACGAAAACAAATTTGAATAAGTATCGAACAATTGCAGTTGCAACATGGAACAGTGCAATATTTGTGTAACTTACCCGAGATACATGCACATGTGAAAGTAAAGGAAAAAACTGGATATGGAAAATGGTACCATTGCCTTATCATTGTCCGACTCTCCATATTTTATATGTTGAATGTGTTGCGAGCCAAGTTTTATCGCCAGTGTGAAAACTGCGCCAATGGTTCTGATGGGGTAAATATCATTGCTCTGTGCAAGCTGGATGATAGTTGCGTCCGAGATGAAATGATATTCTGAACAAACAACGAGATTTTTTTCCACAATACTTGTTTCATTGAGAGAAATAATCCGATCACAATCACCACGGTCATATATTGTTTTGGACAATATATTAAAATTTGTAATGGATATCCCATTACCCGACAATATCTTTTCTGCATGTTTCTAGACAAGTTGTGTAGGAATAGTCAGTGTGACCGTCATCATGGCCTCCTTTTCTGTCATGTCAGCACACATAATGGATCTAGTTTTGTTTTCCTTGTCCAAGTAGGTGCTATAGACGACCATTATGTCCCTGATGAACACTTGTCCAGTTCGACGGTTATTCAAGCCCTTTATTGATAGTACTTTGGGTGTTACAAGTCTATATCTGGTAACCATTTTTGAACAGGAAAACTAAAGTGAATGGTAGTGTGCATTATTTTGTTGTATTCTTTTTTCACTGGCATAAATCTACGAGTAAATGCATAACTTCGATGAACTATGGAGCCAGAGTTTTGCAACCAAGCCTCTTAGTCTACGGAACCTGCGCTATGTTCGACATCTCACTTGTACTTGTTGATACTTCTTGTGAACTGCAAACCATGTATTGCAGATGACATCAACATATTCACCATGTCATAGATGAATAAATAGCCGAGGATATTTGTTTGGTAGACATAGTAGGAATAGAATGTATGCATCTTTACCTTTGGCCTTGTCAGTCTGTTGATGTCTGGGATGACTGACTGCTCATGGCCATGTCACTAGTCCAAATTTTTATGATGCAAGCATGTGTAGATGAACATCAGAAGGACTAAACAAGCATATGCATTGTATACTGTCCATAATAGTTCTTAATGTCACATGCAAGGTGGAAGGAGATGGAATACAAAATAGGGTGTCAACGGATATACTCAGGAAACATGAGGATCCGAGGGTCAAATTCTATGCCTTTGATTTTTTTATTGGAAAAATGTGTAATGGTGGGGCACGATGACTAATCTGTATATTGCGGACCCTCGGAAGCCAGGGGAGCAATCTTGAACCCGCCATCCCGGCACCCGCAATCGACAAAGAGGGTAAGTATAGAATAAGGTAGAAGCATGACCATAAATATGAACACGTTAGTCCGCCAACCGACGCACCAAGGAATTTTCGGAAAGACCACTAAGCAGAGCAATTAAAAAGCAAAAGGGATAATAGAAAATGGAAAAAAGTAGAAATGGGGAGGGCACAAAAGCCTATTGCTGCCAAGTAATTGTTTTCTAGTCTAATATTATATGCCCCCAACCGGTTTGTATATTTAATTTACTAGCACAGTTGGTATACCTTTTTGAAGATTGTACCACAGAACCCTCTATTGTTGCACATAATAATTCATCTTCCTATCCAACCAACCTGTTTCTTCCAAGGTAGCAATATCGAATATACAATGGACATGAAGGAAAGTTAGTATGAAGACAGACATATAAAAGAAAGAAAAACAATTCTATTTATTTCAATGTAACAACAAACAAAATACGATTCACATGAGAATAAGCAGAAAGATACGTAGTATATACACATAGGTAAAAAAAAAAAAAGGTGCAAAGCAACATAACACGCACAATAAATATACATGTTGAATTATATAGCTTTGGAAGCTATTTTCCCTATTGTAACTAACCATGTAAATAGAGTTTTGATATAGTGTTAACTTTATGTCAAGCATAGGTTTCAATGCGAGGAAATGCGTGGATGGAGCGAGACGGCATGAGACGGATGGTCAATGCGGCTAGGGCCTAAACCCTAGCCGCCTCCACATTGGTTTTCGTTTGCAGGGGCGCGGATCTTCGCCTGTAGCAGCCGCTCAGGGTTCCCCGCATCTAGGGCCGCGGATCGGTGTTTTCAGAGCATCCTGCCTGAGTTTCGCCTGCGTTTTTGCATGCGTTTTGGAGCAGCGGTCTTGGCCTTCGTCTTCTTGTTTGCTGGTGGTCGACGGCCTGCTACGATGGCCCCAGATCCGATTTCCGAGAGGGAAAAAGATCCTCTGGAAGCATTCAAAGCGTTAATCCACTCGGCAGGACCCAAATCCAAGCCTTCTCTCTCGTCTAAGTTTGTTAAGAAGTTGGAGGAGATCCCTTCTCTGGAGCTATCTCTAGAGGGACCTTGCAAGCTTGCCCTCCTTCTAGCCGAAAAGGCCCTCATCGGAAAGTTTACAGGGTTATGGCCTAGCCCCAAAACGGTGGAGGCATGGATGGATGACCGTTGGAAGTCGCTGATACAGGGAACAGTTTCTCTACTCGCAGTAGGCAGGGGATTTTTTGTCTTCAGTTTCACGAGGAAAGAGGACTGTGATCTAGTTTTCAGATCTGGACCCTATTTCATGGGGTCGAGAGGAATGTTCTTAGCCCCCTAGACTCTTGACTTCAACCCCGGAGCCGAGATCACCGCAGCCCCTGTTTGGGTTAGGCTGCCTCACCTTCCCTTGCATCTCTGGGGGAAAAATTCTTTGGAGGACATTGGAAATAAGCTTGGGCGTTTCCTGGACAGTGCAGAGCCGAAAGGGGACCAGTTTACCTGCGCTCGCATTTGTGTTGAGGTTAACCTCGAGGAAGGTCTTCCGGAAGCCATTAAGCTATCCCTGGGGGAATGGTGCCATATCCAAGAGCTGGACTACGAGCAGATTCCCTTTAAGTGCCTCCGGTGCCATGCTTACGGTCACTTCGCAAAAAGCTGCCCCAAAGCCTCCGAGGAGCCGGGACCAGTCAAAGAAGATGATTTTCAGCCCGTACGACGAAGGCAGTCAAGGCAAAAGGATCCACTAGCCCAGGCCCCGAAGGCCACTCATTCAGTAGAGGCAACTCTAGAAAACAAAAACAGCTTTGAAGCGCTGGAGGAAGAAGAAGCCCTAGCTTCAGAAGCAACAACAGTTAAGGAAGACCCTCCGGCAGACGAAAGCCTCCCGGGTTCCACCCCCCCAAATTCAGTAGCAGCAAGAGAAATTCGGGCTTCAGATCCGGAACCCTCTGCCCATGCAGGTCTGGTTGTTACAGTCCCC
>ML800480.1:268689-301938 GCA_009831015.1 Picea engelmannii | reverse complement strand
CAAGTTGTTATTGTCATATACAAAGGTATCATAAAGGGATCTTATTGGATTTAATAATCATAACCTTAGTCTTATCAGTATTAACAGTCATACCCATATTGGAGCAAAAATCCTTGAGGATTCTTAGTTGGTTTTCAAGATCACGGGGACTCCTTGCCATAAGAACGATATCATCAACATAAAGAAGAAGATTGATTACTATACCATTGAGAGTAGGGCCGACACAACCTGCTTTTTCCAAGCATTCTTCTAACTTATCAATGTGCCAAAAAGGGTAGGGGGCAAGGGACAACCTTGATTGACTATGATATTGCAGTTAATCTCTTTTGACCAACCCTCAATGTTTTTAAACTTATCAATAACATTCTCATACATCCTTATTGCAACAGCCCTCAACTCGAGAGGCACTTTTATCTCTTCCAACCTATTCCAAAGGTTTTTCCTAGGAACCATGTCAAAAGCTTTTTTAAAGTCAGCAAAACAACAAAAAAGATTGGTTTTAGTATTGTGAAACTCCTCTGCAATGATCCTAAAGGTAACAAAATGGTCCACAGTTGAATGATATCTCCTAAACCCAACCTGACCTTTAGCTCTTTTACCATGATATTCCTACTCAATGTTTAAGCATGTCATTATCCATTTGAGAATTTCAATCTTTCTACTATAAAAAAAAATGGTATTTATGACTTTAAATATTAATTTTATATATATATAAATATTGATATAAATTACAAGGTAAAAATATTATAGTTTTTTAAATATATGATTTTTTTTAGGTTTTGAAATTAATCATTTTTTAAAAAAGATTTTTTTAATTTTTTTAAAAACTTTTTGAAGCATCCTACAATTATAGTTTCGATGTAATATTATCCATTTTAAATAATTGATTATGATTACACATTTGCATAATCTAAATAAAGACTATATAATTGTGTGACCAAGACACATTAGTACATATTCTATGGGCAACATCGAGGGATATTAAACCCATTTGGCTAAGCATTGTATTATTGGTAACATAGTTTGCATTGACTTATATTGGATCATTATGTTATTTGTCATCCATTTCAGTGCTTTTTGGGTGGAAAAATTGAAGGAATTAGCTTGCAGGGCCATTTCGATGGCTGGTCTAAATTTGGAAATTTGGGTTCCAAAAATCGTATGAAATCTTCCGAAGTCATTTTGAGTCATCAAACGACATGTTTTTTGGTCCAACCATTTTTGTGGAGGACGATTCTATGTACTACGCACTGATACCTTTCCAATGGTGCAAGAATCACCTCAATCAGAGTTTGTATACAAACGTTATGCCTCTTGTAGTTTGACCTATCGTATTGATCACCATGGTGTGAGTGGATGCCATGTCAACCTCCATTACTTAGACATGTGGGGCTATCCACATAGTCTATTTTCTAATAACATTCTAGAAGGTCCAAAACCTTATCACAATTGAGGGTTGAGGAAGTAAAAAACATACCCCTAGATGTCTATCAGGCTATGTTAAATATTGGGTCGCTAGGAGGAGAAGGGGTTCCATTCTATGTTATTGTGTTTTTGTTCCATAGCAGAGCAAAACAATTGGGAGTGAAAAATTAGAGAACATAACATAGGGGGTTAATGCTCTATAGTATTCTAACATGCCACATGTCTCGGGTAACTCCATAGAGAGTGCCTTCTCCTTTGTACTTGCATTATTTTCATACTAGAGAAAAGAGAGCAGAGAAACCTCACCTTCTAGCTGGGTTTTCTCCTGCAAGGGTTTCCTAAAGAAAATCTTTTTGTTATTTTTTAGATGATTGTTGGCCCTTGACCAAGTTTTGGGAATTTTTTGGTCATGTTGACCTATTTTGGGACTTTGACAGCCTATCGAAGGAGGAGCGCAAGTCAAAGCAAAGATCATGGGATCTTGGCCCCCTTTTGGAGCCTTTTGGGGTTTTTGGGAATATTTAACGGGAATGGGATGTTGGCCCATGGGTTTACTCATGCTTAGGCCTATTTTGTAATATATATAGACGTCTAGGCCATATGGAAAGAGTGTGAAAGAGAAGAGAATAGTACATCTGTGTGATGATATGCTAAGTGCTAGTGAGAATTGTAAGAGCTTTGTGTTTGACCATAAGAGACTTGCAGAGCTAAGTGCAAGTGGTGGAAGGCTTTGTGTTGTAACGCAAGGAAGAAGGATCTAACAAGTTGCACAGATCTTTTGTCATGTGCAAAGTAAGGGTTTTGATGACTTTGTGCTTGTAACCAACTGACTGAAGACAATAAAGCAGAAGAGTTGGTGGACGTATGTTATAAGCCTAATTTGCACCCAGCCGACATACCCGGCCTCAGGCCCTACTATTTGTCAATTTATTGAGCCAAGCTCTTCTAAAAATCCCTCTTTTTTTATCCATATGCGCCATGGCCTTCTACAGTCCACATGTGCACTCAATGCATATGCATGCAGGACTTCTACAACCCGCGTATACTGAAAAAAGCATGAAAAATGGAAAGTTGCAGACGGGAAACAGAGTTTTGGGAAATTGCTAAAACCGTTTGACTGCCTATGGCCAGTCATTCAACTGGATAAATACCTATAAAAGAAGGGGTAGGGGTCCCATTTAAGGGAGAAGAAGAAGAGCATAGAAACTCTGCCCAAATTTATCCCCCCTTTGCCCCAATTTCCTGCAATTGTATTGTGAGGTTGAGTAGTTGGTGCATTATGAAGAGGATCCCAGGACCAGGTTCGAGGAGCAGTGCCGACCACATATTGTAAGTTTACTCTTGTGAAGGTTAATACAAAAAGGAATATTTTTTTCGTCCCACCATATCATGTGTTCAAATTGTTTATTTATTTTATGATATTGTCACATCTAACCCAGCAATTAGTATATAAAATGCATGTTTGCAGCTCTCTGTTTGTCCATGTGTGAATGAAAAGCAGCTTTGGGAGGAGGTTTGCAGTCAAGGAGTGAGTGAAAGCGAAGGGATCAACATCAAACGAAGTATTTAAGGTAGAGTTACCTAATCTTGTTTGCACCTTTGTATTGCATGAATGTGGGGTTTTGTGTTGGGAGAATAGGAAAAAGTAGAGGCCTTTAAATGGTCATTTTCTGTATGCATGATTAGAGCCCTTTAATGCTAAGTCCGTAAGTGGGATTTCCCACTCACATCAAAATTGGCGAATCCACTGGGGAGTCTCTAGGGTTCTTTGGGGATTTTTTATTGGGTATTTTAAAATTGGTTTTACTGCCTTTTTTGAGTTTCTGCAAGAAGTCTGAGTGTTCAAGGGTTCTGGTTCTCAATACCAGTCTTCCCTGCTCTGCTTACCAAACTATTTCTTTTCTGTTTTTGAGAGTCTTAAGAGGCATACATGCCCTGTAGTGGGACAACACGTGTATGCACGTGCCCTGCCTTTAGTCAGCCCGCGTATGTACACATGCTGATGAAGTGCTAGCTGCATGTCTGAGAACCCAAGAAATCCTTCTCATGAAAACGCAGTCATCCTCTCCCCTGCAGAAGTGATCCTTCTCAGGGATCTTCTGGGTTCTTCTAGGTCTCTGATTGAACAGTCCATAGTCAGGTAAAAACCTCAAGATTAGATTTGTTTTGCTAAATTTTTCTTGCCTCTTCTTTGTCAAAGTAAGTTTTTTCACCTTTAAGGGCTTCTGGTTTTCATTACTAGTACTTCCTGCCTGAGCTTAGCTTCTTGTATTTATTTTTTGAGGAGAAACAGAGGCACATGCGGCCTATAGTGGGCCTGCACATGTGCATACACGCCCTTCCCTTGGACAACCCGCGTGCATACGCTGGCTATTGAAGAGACAGTCGCGTACCTGTCCATAAAAGTTTTTGGAGGCAGTCATCCTCCTCCCTGTCAAGTTTTTACTTCCCAGGGTATTTCTTGTTTGAATGTGGTCTCTGTCATAGCAGCTTAGCCTAGGTTTGGACTCTATTATAGATTTCTTTTTCATTTAAAAGATTTCTTGTGTTTCCTAGCTTTTTAAACTTATTTTTAGCTTGAAATTTTAAGAAAAATGAGTTGCATTTAAAAAAAAAAAATCCCCCTCATGGTCGGGGGGGCCATGAATTGTGCATTCATCAGTTTCTTTTAGAATATTTTGTTATTTCTGTTTTGATTGGAAGAAAATATAAAAAATAAAAACTTAGTTTGTTAGATCTCTTTCTTTCCTGACATTTGCTTTGCATTGTTATTTGAAAAAGAAAAAGAAATTAGCATAGCATTGTGTTTTCTTCTAATTTTAAAAGCATTTCAAAAGAAAAATAAGAAAGATACTCGTTCTTTTCTAGTGTTCTTATCATTTCTTTTTTCTGCAAGAGTCTTAACAACATCAGTTGCACTACCACACCTTTTGAGTAAATCAAGCATTAAAAAGAACGCTAATTAAAATTTACTAGACTTTATTTTTGTAGGGCCCATCAACTAGATTAGGCTAGAGCCTTGATTTAGGTTGGAGAGGAAACTCTTCAAGGCTATAAAACAAACATATGAGTCTGTACTAAGGAGTGTATAAGTCCAGTAACGTGGAAATTATCTGGGACCCCTCTCTAACACTGGGGCTAAACATGAGGTCGTGTGCGGAAAGGTAGCAGAGATAACCCCTCCAAAGCTAGACCAAGCATAGTGGGGAACACATATAGAGTACTTGTCTTTGGATTCCATTGATCGCATTTTCCATGGAGCTTCATGGGTCTCAAATCCGTTCGAGGTCCTCAGTCGTCTTCCAGAACACTTTCTTTCGATACCTTGGATAGGTTTCGGGCTTGATACCCTGCTCATTGTGGTCCACCCGACTGTCGATTGTACCCACCTGGTGATTGTTCACGAGTTGGCAACCTAGTTGCCTTTATTTTAGGGACTTACATAGGTGATCGCAGAGGTATACTATAGTACCTAGGGCAGACATCCAGCCACGCTTTGCAGGTATACCCGGAGGGTGCTTCCGTATTCGAGTTACACTTGCACCGGTAAGTTTCTCTAGTGTTGGTTGGTGTAACTGTTCTTCCAACTAGTTAGTCGTTTGCTTGATTTTCCTTTAGAAACTTTTAGTGTGTTCTCTGTGCTCCCTATTTTTCCATAGTGAGTTAGTCAGTATTGTCTATGGGTCTCTGACCTAGGGTGGTAGGCCACCCACTCCGTCGGTCGCGAGGACTTTTCAGTCTTCCACTTAGAAACGTGGAGCCGCCTTTTTATAGGCCTTTTTTTGATAACACTGGTTCGCTAGAGCCAGTGTGTGAGACTTTTACGGACTTGAACGATCCCGCAAGGGGAGAACCTGTGCATAAGATCTTCATGGCTAAAGTTCCCGACGATACCAACCAAGGAGCCCCTTCATAAGGGGATTCTTGTGATTTTCCCTTCTTTGGAAACGTTGGTGTCCCTTTGATGGCCACTTTGTACATTCTTGGGTTGAATGTGGAATTACCAGTTTGGTTGGGTACCATTCCAAATGTCCCAAATACTCTTGATGCTTCCCAGCTAAGTGCTTTATGTCATGGGCATAATGTTGATGTTCCTTCATCAACAAAGTCTTCTCCTCCTCCTTCTCCCACATCTGGTGAAAGTACAGTTACTAGTAACCGGAAGTCTAAACGAAGTAGAAAGAGGAAGAATAGGAAGAAGAAATCACCAACCCCTGCCAGTCATGTTGGGGGAAAAAGTCTAGTCACTGCTAGTCATACTGTCAATATGTCTGTAGCCTCTGCGAGTCATATTATCGACCCATCACCCCCCTCTACAATTCATGTTGGAGATGTGCAACCAGCCACTGCAAGTCATGTTGGGGGCATTGATTTTGTTGAGAAACCTAGACGGATAGGATGCAATCCTAAATTCCCTTGTAAGCTTTGCAAGGGATATCACCTTACTCATTTGTCCCTTGGCCTTCCAGAGGTACGAATATTGTGGTCCCTGTCTGCAAGCTCTTCTGATTCTGAGTCTTCTGAGGTTTCCTCACAGTCTATTTAGCCATTGGTTGAGAAAGTGGTCACGCCGATGTAGTCATCGGCTAATCCCACTCCTCTTTTGAGGGGTGAGGTGCCTTTAGACCATGTAGTCTTTCAACCTATGCAGTCATTGGTTGTGAAAGTGGTCACGTCGTCACGATCTTTGGTTGATCCCACTCTTATCTTGGAGAGTGTCGAGTCTACCAAAGTGATCACGCCGATGCAGTCTTCAGTTGATCCCACTCTTCTCTTGGGGAGTGATGTGTCTACGGACTATGTTTTTAGCATTTCCGGTTCAATACTTTCAGAACAAGGGGGCATTCCGCTCATTCCGAGCACACCCCCTCTAAGCCCTAGGATGGTTTTTTTTTATTGGAATGATCTTGTTAAGCCTCATATTCCTTCTTCTGCACCTTTTCAAATAAGGGTTGAAGTTAATTCAACAAACATTTATCGATGTATTGTGGATGAAGGAGCCTCTGTAAGTATTTTATCCTCCTCGGTTTGGAAAGTCTTGGGATCTCCCGAGCTTGTGTCTGCTTCACATGAGCTGTTGGATTTTGACAGACATCCTATTGAATATTTGGGGGTTCTTCCACAGTTTCCTATCTTGTTAGGTGGGAAGATTGTCCTTGTTGATGTTATAGTGGTGCAAGGCCCGTTAGATTTCAATATGCTTCTTGGGCGTGATTATGTATATGCTATGAACGTTGTGGTTTCTACGCTTTTCCTAGTGATGCATTTCCCTCATAATGGAAGCATTTCCACTATTGACCATCTTGCATCTGATAATCACCATCCTAATTCAGCGATATTTCAAACTACCCCTTTACATGTTCCTAGTGTTTGTGTAGACTCTACCCCGCCATGGGTTAATTATGTGGCGTCTTATCCTCGGTGTTCAATCACTTCTGAGCAGGAACTTGTGCAATCATGTTTTCCCTCTCGAGACTTGGTCTCAGCAATTGATCCATTGTTTTATCCAATGGGGGCATGGGAACCCTTGCTTCCCTCTCTTGGTCCAAGTGGGATTGAGTATCCTTCTGAGTTTGATCTCATTGTTTGTAGATCCTCAAGCCCTCGTGCTCGTGATTCTTTCCTGATAGACTCTGCCAGTCCTGGCCAGAACCTCCATCATCATATGGAGTATGGTCAGTTTAATTCACCCTTTGGGACTGTCGACCCTCGTTTTTGTGATTTCTTGGATTTTGAATTACCTTCAGATGAGGCTATCCTTGAAGCCATGACTATGTTTTCTATACCGCGAGAGGAATTACACCATGGTTTGTGTTTTCTTCCCTTTTGGGAGACTTTCTAAGTTGACTATCGAAGAGACTCTTGGTCTGAGCCTAGCAGTAGGCTCTACCTGAACCAGTTTCATACATGAGTTGTAGCCCCCATGGGTCTTCTTTTAATCCCTTTTCAGACCCTTTAAAAACATGAAAAGATTGTCGAGTGATCTTGTTGTCTTTCATGCTCGTTAAACTGATATTTGAAGGCACGTCTGTCTGGCGGTAGTTTACCCCTTTTTCGGTCTGGATGGTCAACTGTACGAATAAAGGTATACTCTAGGATCTTCGGTTCCCTAGAAGAGTATCCCCAGGTATAATTTTACCCCTTTTTTGGGCCTGAGGGACTAAATTTATGAAAAAGGAACCCCCACGAAGTCCATAGTTAAGTTCTTTTCAGACTCCCTAAAATTGAAAAGATCGTCGAGTGACCTTGTTTCTTCACACTCGTTAAATGGACAAGAAGAACATCCTTCACAGAGTCCATAGTTAAGCTCTTTTGAGACTCCCTAAAATTGAAAAGATCACCGAGTGACCTTGTTTCTTCACACTCGTTAAATGGCCAAGAAGAACATCCTTTACAGAGTCCATAGTTAAGCTCTTTTCAAACTCCCTAAAATTGAAAAGATCATTAAGTGACCTTGTTTCTTCACACTCATTAAATGGCCAAGAAGAACATCCTTTACGGAGTCCATAGTTAAGCTCTTATCAAACTCCTTAAAAATGAAAAGATTGTTGAGTAATCTTGTCTTTTTCACACTCGTTAAAATGATTTTGAATAATCGTCTTTTCGGTGCTAATTTACCCCTTTTTCGAACCGAATAGACTATTTTTGAAATAGGTACCCCAGTGGAGTCTCCTTTTACATTTTTTCAGACTCTCTAAATATGAAAAACTGTCGAGCTTACCTTCTCTGGGCTCATTAAAATTACATCGAAGGACGTTACCTTTATGTGTCTTATTAATCGCATTTGCATACCTACGTCTTTGACCTAATGTCGACTCCATGTTGCTCTCAATTGAACCATCTAAAGCATGCCTTATACGTAAGCCCTGTAGCACTTTGCCTCTGCATCTTGACACCTTTGGCCCATCGCAGATTTTTCCCGAGTGTCCTTTTCCTGCATATGTCCCTTTGCCCTAAGCATCCCTATGTTCCATACGCTTGGAACTATTATATTTGTGACGCTTGACCCCTGGTATGGAGACATTGTCTTATATCTTCAAACCTTGAATTTCGCTCAACATCTCTCGCGAGATGACCGACGGCGTATTAGATACCAAGCCAAGAAGTATACTATTGTTGGTGACACTTTGTATCGCCGAGGGATAGATGATATATTACGTCATTTTTTAACTCACGAAGAAGCCGAGTAATTCCTAAATGATTGCCACAAAGGGGCTTGTGGTGGTCACCTATCTGAGCTTGCGACAGCCCAAAAACTCTTGCGAGCTGGTTATTTCTGGCCTACTATCTTTAAAGATTGTATTGAAGTGGTTAAGAAGTGTCACCCCTGCCAGGTGTTCACTCAGAAAATGCGCTCGCACCCAGCCCCTCTTCACCCAGTCATTATCATCGGTCCCTTCACCAAGTGGGGGTTAGACTTCGTAGATTGCAACCCAACTTCGAATGGGGGGCATCAACATATTATCGTGGTCGTCAACTACTTTACTAAGTGGGTCGAAGCCATGCCTACCATGAAATCCGATGGGAATATCGTTGCCTTCTTCGTATTCAATCAAATTATCGCTCAGTTCGGTATCCCGAGTGAGATTGTCACTGATCATGGCAGTCACATTCAGAACGAAATGATGGTAGAACTAACATCTAATATGGGGTTTAGACATGGCCATTCATCCCCTTATTACCCCCAGGAAAATGGGCAAGTAGAGTCCATCAATAAGTCTCTTAAGGCCATCTTGAAAAAAATTGTCAGTAAGAGTAAGTCTGATTGGCACATCATGTTATATCTCGCGCTTTGGGCACACCGAACCACGGTTAAGACTACCACTGGTTTTTCCCCTTTCCAGTTAGTGCACGGTGTGGAATCGATTATTCCTATTGAATGTGAAATCCCTTCTCTTAATTTGGAAGTTGCAGTCCTACCTGACACTTCATATCTAGAGAGATGCCTTGTGCACCTAGAGAGTCTTGACGAGCAGCGTCGGGATGCCTTTATGGCCATCGAGGCGAAAAAAAAATGTGTCAAGGTCCAATATGACAAGTCTGTCTGTCCTCGGTTGTACGTTGAGGGTGACTTGGTCCTTTTATATGACCAAACCAAAGAACCGTTGGGGGCAGGCAAGTTTAAACCCATGTGGCACAGTCCGTATATCCTGCGACATGTTTTAGAAAAAGGAGCCCATGAGTTAGAAGATTATGAAGGGAATGTGTTGGCCAAGCCCAGAAATGGGCTCTACTTGAAAATATATTATGCTTGAGCCCAGGCTTGGAAGGAACTCTTTTTATACTAATGTAATTTAGTGTCTATACATATCTTTTCCCTTTCTTTTGTCTTTGGCTTGCTTATCGATTTTTCCCTTTATTGACAGATGTCAGCAGAGTCTTCGGTCTACCTAGGATTTGCAGACGGAGCCAGTCATCATACATGGAACTTGGCTTTCTTCTCTTGGGTGGTTTACTCACCCGAGGGTCTATTGGTGTCTTCAGGTGGCGTATGCCTAGGGCCATCCACAAATAATGTGGCCAAATATAGCGTCGTCATATAAATTTTTCGTGATGTTATCTTGCATAGTATTCACTCTTTAGAAGTTCGCCTGGATTCCCAGTTAGTAGTATGTCAGTTGAATGTCAGTTACCGCGTGCGTGATCCTACTTGAATCCGACGATTCCTATGGGTACATCTTTTAGAACGACAGTTTGATTTTATCACATATTATCACATTCCTAGAAGTGCTAATCATGTATCTGATGCCTATGCTAATTATGTTTTAGATTGGAATTTGTCACATTAATAAAGAAAAGAAAACCATTAAATCAATATACACATTGTAAAATATAAGTAAAGCCGAAGATCCTTTTTTATATATTTCAAAAAATATGGTGTTTATATTACAAAATTGGGGATAAAACCCTCAATACACATATACAGCCGATATATAGATCCCACGACATCTACGCCTATGGCGTCGGATGTGTGTTATGATAGCAAACCACGACGTTTGTGAGACGTCGAAAAAGTCACACCCATGCTCTAGGTATACCCACCACCTGTCGTTGCATGGCTTCAGGTAGATCCTCTACCTGAACCATTGGAATCCTCTAAGTCAAACAAGACAGGTTTCCCTACACATTTTGTAGGACTCTATCGGCTTCTCCTCCCGCTCCCTCATCACCCCGATGCCTCCGTCGATGTTGAGGTAAACCCTCCGACCGTCGCGGACCCACATATGTGTCACACAAGTGTCTAGTTAATACTTAAACACCACCCAAAAATATTTTTGTCTCATAATACAAAAATACAAAAAATGAAATATTTAAAAAACTTCTTACCTATGTCACCATAGGTGGCCCCTGGTGGAAGTGGAATATCTGGATCTCCTCTGAAGTCGATCCCTGCATAGGGATATTCATCCAGAGCGATGACTTGTCTCTGCCACCAGAAGAAAAAATCCTCATTATAGGGTGTTGGCACCCTACCTCCCCCCTATTGTCTCATAACCTCGGTCCACCGCGCCATGGCTGGATCGCACGGTCCTTTAGGAAGGATCTCCACTCTAGATCACAGACCTGGAACCCGCTCGAAAAAAAAACTGCAAAGAATGGAGGCAAACTCGAAGTTTCTCTTACCCCCTTGTTTTCACTCTGTCAACTGACCTCTCGTATTGGTCAGTAGTGAGGTACACCAGTCACAGGCAGTGGGTCTCACACACTACACTTCATAAAACATGAGTGGCCTCGATGCCTGGTGCAACGAATCCAAACCTTTGATCTTGGTCAATACAAGCATGATGATCTTCAGGCTGAGGTTATATATTGCTCGGATAGGGACTTGACTTCCCACCTTGGGAGTCCCTGCTACACAGTGGGCATCGATATACTCCTCGATCTTCATCCCACTCCCTACTCTACGTGACTTGAGGTTTACAACCTCTCCTCGGCGTGATAGAACAGTCAAGAAGTAAATTTCCTCTACTTCGATCCTCAATGGTTGTCCATCGAGGATAAATCTTTCGCTATCAGGGTCCTAGTAACCCACCAACATCTCCAACAACCTCACTTGGGCCCTCATTCCTTTGAGAACCCAAAACTTATACAATCCACATATTTTTAGAGCCGCTTGAGCCACCGGATCTCGGTCCACAACTGTATCAACCTCCTCATGTTTTCTCTCTCTCCATTCAAGAACCATCCTGCAAAGGACAAACCAAATTTTGAGTTAGAACCCTCCTTTTTGGTAATTTGTGTGCATCTACGCGACTTTCTTTGCATACAGTCGCATGTAGGGATTAATATACGCCCCCTTTTGCTTCACATAGTAGCGTATACCTCGTCGTATACACGACCTAAACAAAGTCAGCCCACGTACACCGAAATCCATATTTTACGCCCTCAATAACTAAAAAACTAGAACCTAATTCAAAAATGTAATCCACTGAATTTGAAGAGGATGAGAAGTAGACTTACCTGATCCAGAAAGTTCATGATTTCGTTGCTTGATGCTCATGCAATCGTTGTTTGAATCTTGGAGGTATTTTGGTCCAAATTGCACTATTTGGGTAAAAATCAAAATGGTATAGTAATTTTTTATTTTATTACTATTTATAAGCTATTTTTACCCAGTTTATATAGTTTCATGTTATTTTTTCACCTAATGGACTAATACAAAAATGGTTTTAAGCTGGTTTTGGTAGTTTTGACTCAGATTTCTTGCGGATTTCAACGTTATGATTGGTCGTTCGTCACCTCGGGTAGGTATTTTCATAACCTAACATATAGGACAGGTATCCACTCCATCGTGCATTTTTGCATTATCCTCTAAAATGCCGCTTTTTATGCCTTAGGTACGAACCCATTTGTTGTGACAAAAAACCTTTTGTCTGCTATAAGTAGTGTCACTAATAAATGGTAGAGACTTACCAAACATGGGCACCCTAGTTAGATCCTCTTTGTCATTTGGTGCCCATGCCAATTTTTTCCTTAGAAACTGGAGTCCATTATAGCTTGATACATGACGTTATGATGAGCCTCATTTCTCACTCATACACATGCAGCCTTATTCCCCGTGGACTCCCAAAACGAGTCTTAGTTAAGCTCTTTTCTGACTCGTCTAAAAAATGAAAGGATTGTCGAGTGATTTGTCCCTTTCACACTCGTTAAATTGGATTTTAAAGGTCATGAGTCTTAGTTAAGCTCTTTTCCGACTCGTTACTAAAAATAGAAAAGATCACCGAGTAAACTTGTCTTTTTCACACTTGTAAATTGGATTCGAAAAGACGTCTATTTGGCACAATTTTATCCCTTTTTCACACCAAGTAGACTAAAAGACATAAAAAATGACATTTTTTGGCATTAAGTTGTGATTGCATCTCATGCCCTTGCTTGCAATATTGAGCCTTTAGCCGGTTCTCGCTTTGCATTATAAACCGTTGCCTAAGAAATTTTTGCATCCTCAACCAAGTAGAGCCTTGTTTATATCCTTCGCAATTTGACACCCTATACCCTGGAGGGAACATCACCCCAAGTGTCCATCTCCCACATGCATTTCTTTTCATTGAGCATAGGTACGTTCCACTGTTGGAACTAGTTTTTCTTACTTGCGACACCCGTTTCCTCCTCTGTATCATAGCATTCATTTGTTATGAAAAAACAAAAAAAAACGAGTGGGAAGGGAGTACTATATTATAATTGGCAGGAGTCGTGTCACCTTTGAACAGAGCACAAAATTATTGAGTCCTCATGTCATCATAATTTTGGGTTTAGCATGGCCTTAGGAAGTTGATCTCGTTACAGAATTTTCTCTACCCACTGGTTACTCTTCCAGTCCTTATAGAGAACATTATTGATGCCTCCTACATCTAATAGTTACATCATTGAGTCTATATTGCCAGAGTCTGTCACATGTCTCATGCTCTTGTTCAAAGGAATTCTATCAACCTGTGTCGTCCATTCCTCAGAACTCTTGACTTTGCATGTCGGCCATACCCTCAATATGTCTCAGATTCACATGATACTATGGTCTTATCATGCACCCTAGCCCTACTTTCATCATTGGTAGGTCACCTTGAACCCAACAGTCGAAATTTCATCATTGGTCATTGACTGGGTGGTTTCCCTTGTGTTCAACAACAAGACATCTATTCACACTTTGGGATTCGTGTAGTGTCTTGGATTCCATTAGCCTTATTGGTGGTTTCCTCGCCTTTGTCAACAATTTTGATCATTGGCTATGATTCAGAGGGTCTTTTTTGTGTATCGCTTGCATTTGGCACACACAAAAGACGCACAGGGTCATGGGTTCATGAACATATTCTTTGTCTAATCTCCACCAAATTATGAAGCTCTTGCTTTGTTCCTCATGTTGACTGATGAGAGATGCCTCAATGCTCTCCTTTCAACGAGTCTCTCTCCATCGACTTCAACTCATTTATTCTGGATCTGAGACCTAGATGTTTATGAGTACCTTAAGACTTACAGTCATTAGTGGCAGGCTCTCTCGCCATTGACAGATGGGAATACATCAATGTCTCCTGATCAATGGATTCCTCAGGTGTTCAACATCGACTCCTTTATTCACACTTGTAGGAATGTTCTCAGTGCCTTGATACCTACTTTCATTATTGGTAGGTTGTCTCGCGTTTGTTAATGGTATACCTCAATGACCGGTAATCAAATGATGTCTCATTGTGTTCGACCTCAACTCCTTTATTCACATGATGTAGACTTGCACCTTTGGCGGATGTGTAGAAGATTTGAAGACATCACTATGTGGTTGTAGCTTTCCTGAGTTGTTGCTTCCTTTTCATTGGACCAACACTTATTCAACTACAGTAATCATGAGACATCAGATTATACTCCATTGTATACATATATCTACAGATTGGTTTTGAGACTGGTTCTACTGGGCCTTGTTCGTGATTATGAAAACTTTTGGCATATAACCGCATTTGTATTTTCCTATTCATGGCCACAGACACATATTTGGTATATTTTCCACATGGATCTGCATTGTATTCTATTGGCAGCCATGTATGTAAAGTCAACACAGAATGTAATGAGAACCTAGTATTTCCAGATGGGCTTACACCACTCCACTTCTGGGTTATTTATAATGTATTTCGGCCATCACATATACTCCTCTGATCTCACACATTAGGGGGCATTTGTTATAGCAAGATTTGCCTCAACATTTCTATCTTGCACAGAGGGCCCTTTTCCATTTCCCTATGCAGACTTGTCATCCTTTTTTGATGAATCCAGAGCTAAAATACATATGTTTCCACATATACGCGCCTTATCTACTATACAACATGCGTATACGCAGTATGCTCCACTACAGCCCGCATACATCGAGATTTGTACCAGAAAATTCAAAAATGAAGTCGGGTTTCCATGTCACGACAGGGGATCTATGATCCTTGGCCTTCCATATACTGGAAACGTTCCAACTCGACCCTTCAGTTGCATTTTGAAGGCTATAAGAACACAATTCCGAGCTATGAAAAAAAAGGAGAAAGCATTCAACTTTGAGAGAAAAGTTACTCTGGAGAAATTACTTCATATTGAGTCTGCATCCTTTTGTCCCTCAAGTCTGAAGACAATGTTCAGCCCCCAATATCTTTCCCTATTGTTGAGAGAACATCATTGTCTCTTTTCTATGAGCTTGCCTTTGGTGGACGATTGAAGTGGTGGAGGCCCAGTTGGAAGGAAATTGGTTTCTTGGTTTCGAACCGTGCCAACACAGAAGTCTATAATGTTTTCGCTTATGTTGATCATTTATTAATAGAAATACTCATTTCCCGTCCAATTGGTATCGTGCAAATATATGATTATTATCCATGGGCATATTTGTAATGTTTATTAATGGATTATGCTATCTAATGTGCTAACCCCTTTATACTATCACTATATACTTGCTCTGCTTGTTTGTTGAGAACTTGTTGCAGGTACAAAGCTTTGGGTCAAAGTACTCAACAGTGGAACATCATCAAACGTTGGAACGAGGTAGGCTTATTTCTTATCTCGCTTGCATATTGGTTTATATAGCATGTGTTGGAATTGAGTAGATTTATGCAGTCATACCTGTCTATTGTGGTTTACCCTGGCCATAGAGAGTTTTTCCCTCGTAACACCTGAAGGGTAAACTTGATTATGGGCTTAGATATGTTTCAGATCGTGAGATAAGACTACAAGTTTACATTGATTCATATTGGGCTAGTAATATCACATATCAGAAGAGTATATTTGGAGGTTGCTTCGGTCTGGGATCAATTGTGATTGTGTGGTTCAGTAGGAAGAAAACTAGTGTGGAACTCCGTATGAACAAGGCTGAGTATATAGCATCATGTTCAGCTAGTATCTAATCCATGTGGCTTCAGAAGTTACTTGCAAGATTGTTTGATATCAAGTTAGAGGTAACTTGTATATGTTGTGACAACCATAGTTGCATAATGATGTCATAGAATCTTGTGTTTCATGGAAAGTCAAAACATATCAATATCAAGTACCATTATATCTGAGATATGGTACAGAGAGGATTTGTGAAGCTCTAGTATGTGGCTACAGATGAGAAGGTAGCATATGTGTTGACCAAGCCTCTGTCACGAGTGAAGTTTAAGTTTTCCAGGGACAAGCTTGGCGTGGTCTAGAAGGACCTCCCTAGTAAGAGGGAGTGATGTGTTACATATGTGACTCCAGGGGATGTAGCATGCAGAGTGTGGCAACAAAAGAGAAAACACTCACAAGAACGTTACTAGTTGTGGAATGAGTCAGCATGACCTCGCACAAGGTCAGTAGTATACCGAGCCTTTGGGTCTAGTAGTTACCTAGCTTTTGAGCTAGTGGACCAACCATGTGATTGGAGGAATCATAGTTTTGTGTGAACTAGATGGGTAGTGTATGCACACTACATCGCCTAACCCTCGTGATTAAATTCCCATGCTCTTTGTGAGATAGATTCCTAGTGTGCCAACCAGAAGGGATATCTTTAGTCTAGTTTCCTAGTTCTACATAAGTGGTCATTGATACAGACTTTGTGTTAGTGAGTTGGATGACCCTATGTACATGAGCGGTTGTTGATCCATACTCTGTGTTAGTGAGTTGGATGACCCTATGTACATGAGTGATCATTGATCCAGACTCTGTGTGAGTGATATGGATGATCTTATGTGAGAACTAGATGCCAGATTTTGTATGAGTTGGTGAGTAGTCGTTGATCCAGATTCTGTGTGAGTTGGATGACCCTATGTGAGCTAGTTGAAAGTCTTGTAATTGTGTGTCCACTAGAGAGATGCTAAATGTGATGATTCCCTAGATGCATGTTGTGGCTTTTGAACTTCTTATGATGTATATATTTGTGAAAGTCAACAAGTCAATGGTCAAAGTGTACAGACATACCAGGAGAATACCTTCCTTTCTAAGAGGGAATGTTGAAGTTTGTGCAGTTGCAGAAGATATTCTTCCTATTGTATTTGATCATGTAAAAACCTTAAAATAATAATATTAAATTGTATTTGTAAAGTCATCCCCATTGTGGCTAATGTATTACTAGAAAAGTGACTTTTGTACAAGTCGGCCCTAACATGTTAAGAGTGTGGTTCATATTGTATAAATAGGAGGCCATACACCTCATTTGGATACACACTCATAACATAAGGAAAAAGTTTGTTATCCTTGGAGGAGGAGGAGACGTAGCAGCTAGGGTTATTTTTTTATCCGTTTAATGGCATTGTATATGCATTGTACTTGGTTGATGAATCTATACTTAAGAAGTTATTGTTTTTTCTCCCCCAAGAGGGTTTCCCAGGATAAATCTGTGTTTATTATCTTTATTTGGATTGTCTCTCTTTTAGTGATCCTATATGTTGTTAATGTGCTAAATAATTAAAGAATTATGTATATTGTTAACTGCTTAAGTAAAATCTCAACATGTTGTTCTATTTTTCTTTTTACATAACACATCGATAGAAAACTTGTTAATAGAAATAGAAAGAGTTGTCGTAAAATTATGATAGAGGTATTTGATGTCGTCCTTATAATATAGGATATTGAATTCACTATTTAAATCCTTTAGGAAAAGATCAGCTTTACTTTTGTCAAAAAGTAGGTGCCTTTGATTATCAGAATTTTCTTCAAAGGGGCTTTTTGTTCATGGAAAAGTTTATCGTTAAAGTTAAATGTATATAATCAAATTTGGGTTCATGGTCATTTAAAAGGTCAAAATTTACTATTTGGTTGTAAATGGGGATATTATATGTCACATAATCCATGACACTACTACCTATCCCATGAATACAAGTCATCAGGTTCGAGTTCGGTCACTTCATTACACCATTGCAAATTAGTATGTCTTGAGAATGACATATCTTGACTAGCTTAGTACCAAATAAATTCTCATTCAAGTCTTCATAGTTTATTTTGTATATGTTAGCTAAAATAAGGTCATCATCTAGCCATAAGGGATTAGGGTTGGAATCATTGCTTAAAAGAATAGTTTGGTTAGTTGTAGTTCTAGCATTTGAGTCTCCTAGTAGGAGGATATTACCTTCATTTCTCAGACTGTAAATATCTTGCTCTAGGGTATTACAGGGACAATTTGTATCTACATTGTTTTTCTTATAAAAAGTAGAATTAATAGGTGCGAACTAGAATATTGCTATATAAATTTTCTTAGCATTAATGTTTGAGATCTCTATCCAAATGTACTAATTGAGAAAGTCTATCTTATGAAGTTGAATGTGAGGAGATATATTCTTTTTTATGTAGCAATCTATGCTTCCAATCCTTCTATGATAAGATTTCTTGTTCCATGCTAATCATAAAACAAATCCTTCTATGTTGGGGACCTTAGACTCTTCATGTTCTCATGTTTAAACTAGCCTAAAGTCTGTATTAATTTTATATATGCATTTCTTGTATTTTACTTTATAACGATGTATATGCATTATGCATTTCTTGCATTTTACTTTATAAGGATGTATATGCATTTCTTATATTTTACTTTATACATTTCTTCTATTTTATTTTATAGAATGTATATGTTTTTCTTGTGTTTTACTTTATAGAATGTATCTTAATGTATATGTATATCTTTATAGTGAATCTTAATGTATATGTTAATATTAATGTTAATCTTGTATATCTTTTATATTTTTATATTAATAATATTTTTGTTTACATTTTGTGTATTTAATTTGATCGTAGATCACAAAACATATAATAATATCAATAATATAATTATTAATATTTATATTAAAATTTTAAGATTTTATATATATAAATATATTTGTATATTATATTTTATGAATGGATTATAAACCCAAACAACCACAACGGACCATGATTGAAATTAAATACTACATTTTAAATATATTAGGTGCAATGGATAACATGGATTATATGTATAATGACCTTTGTTTGACACAAGCAAGCAAACATGATAGATATTCAATAATTCCATACTATATGTATAACCACCTTGGACTTGAGCATGTTGTAGTACAACCAACCAAACATGATTGATAAATGAACTTAATATAAATTAGACATATTAGACCACTTTGGCCTTGAAGACGGTGAAGTACCTATTTTGTGAAAAGTGTGTCTTTATGTTTTTATATTTCCCATGTCTCTGTGGAAGGGAAAGGCTTTTCATATTACTTTTATATGTGGATGACATGTTTCTAATAGGGAACGAGAAGCTCCTCATTGATTGTAAGAAGAAGCTTACTACAAAGTTCGAGATGAAAGACCTGGGTATGATGTACTATTTCTTGGGTCTAGAGGTATGGCAGAGACCAAATGAGATTTTCCTGAACCAAGGAAAATATGTTATAGAGATTCTTAAGAGATTCAAAATGATGGATTATAAGGCCATGCCTACCCCGATGGTGACAAATCTGAATTTATTGAGTGATACATCTTCAGCGACAGTGGATGTCACTATGTACAGACATATTATTGGTTCGTTGATGTATTTAACGAACACACAATCTGATATATGTTTTTCGATGAACACATTGAGTCAGTGTATGGTTGAACCTAGAAGTGTTCACTTGATTGCGGTAAAACACGTGTTGAGGTACCTAAAGGGTACAGTTGATTATGGGCTCAGATATGTTTCAGATCGTGAGATAAGACTACAATGTTATGTTGATTCAGATTGGGTCGGTAGTGTCACAGATCATAAGAGTACATCTGGATGTTGCTTCAGTCTGGGATCAACTGTGATTGCATGGTTCAGCAGGAAGTATAATAGTATGGCACTCAGTACGGTTAAGGCAGAGTATATAGAAGCATGTTCATCTAGTAGCAAAGTCGTGTGGCTTCGAAATTTACTTGCAGAGATGTTTGATCTCGAGTTAGAGGTGACTTGTATCTGTTGTGAAAACTAGAGTTGCATAATGATGTCATAGAATCCTGTGTTTCATGACAAGTCAAATCATGAAGATGGATCCTGATCTAGATCTGAAACGTCGACAAACAATCACCAATACTATGGATTATCCGATAAATTCTGAAAGTCAAATCATATTGAGATCAAGTACCATTATATCTGAGATATGGTATAGAGAGGATCTTTGAAGATCTAGTATGTGGATTTATATGATCAAGTAGCAGATGTGTTGACCAAGCCTTTGTCACAAGTAAAGTTTGAGTACTTCAGGGATAAGTTTGGTGTGGTCCAGAAGGACCTCCCTAGTAAGAGGGAGTGATGTGTTACATATGCGACTCCAGGGCAAGTAGCATGCAGAGTGTGGTAGAAGCAAAGAAGTCACTCATGGGCATGTTACTAGTTGTGGCACCAGTCAGCATGACCTTGCACAAGGTCGGTAATATACCGAGCCTTTGGGGCTGGTAGTTACCTAGATTTCGAGCTAGTGGGCCAACCCTGTGATTGGAGGATTCCTAGTTCTGTGTGAACTATATGGGTAGTTTGTGTGCATTACATTTCATAAACCTCGTGGTTATATGCCCATGATCTATGTGAGTTGGATGCCTAGTGTGTCAACCAAAAGGGCTAGCTTTAGGCTAGTTTCCTAGTTCTACATAAGTGGTCGTTGATCCAGACTTCGTGTTAGTGAGTTGTATGACCCTATGTATATGAGCAGTCATTGATCGAGACTCTTTGTTAGTTAGTTGGATGACCTTATGTACATGAGTGATCGTTGATCCAGACTCTGTGTGAGTGAGTTGGATGATCCTATGTGAGAAATAGATGCCAGATTCTATGTGAGTTGGTGAGTAGTCGTTGATCCAGATTCTGTGTGAGTTGGATGACCCTATGTGAGCTAGTTGAAAGTCCTATAATGTTGTTCCCACTAGAGAGATGCTACATTTTATGATGCCCTAGATGCATGATTTGGTTGTTGAACTTCTTATGATGTATAGATTCGTGAAAATCAACAAGTCAATGGTCAAAGTGTATAGACATACCAGAAGAATACCTTCCTTGCTAAGAGGGAGTGTTGAAGTTTCTGTAGTTGCGGAAGATATTCTCCCTATTGTATTTGATCATGTAAAAACCCTAAAATCATAATATTAAATTGTATTTGTAAAGTCAACCCCATTGTGGATAATGTATTATTAGAAAAGTGACTTTTGTACAAGTCAACCCTAACATGTTAAGAGTGTGGTTCATATTGTATAAATAGGAGGTTGTATGCCTCATTTGGAGACACACTCATCTCACACTCATAATACAAGGAAAAAATTTGCTATCTTTGGAGGAGAAGAAGATGCAACGGCTAGGGTTATTTGTTATATGTTTTATGGCATTGTATTAGCATTGTACTTGGTTGATGAATCTATACTAAACAAGTTACTGGGTTTTCTCCCCCAAGAGGTTTTCCCAAGATAAATCTATGTTTACTGTCTTTACTATGATTGTCTCTCTTTCAGTGATCCTATATGCAATTAATGTGCTAAATAATTAAAGAATTATGTATATTGTTAACTGCTTAAGTAAAATCTCAACAGGTTGTTCTATTTTTGGTTTTACATAACACATCAATAGAGAACTTGTTAATAGAAATTGAAAGAGTTGTCGTAAAATTATGATAGAGGTCTTTGATGTCTTCCTTAAAATACGATAGATTTAATTCACTATTTAAATCGTTTAGGAAGAGATCAGCTTTACTTTTGTCAAAAAGTAGGTGCCTTTGATTATCAAATTTTTCTTCAAAGGGGCTTTTGTTCATGGCAAAGTTTAGAGTTAAGGTTAAAGGTATATAATCAAAGTTGGCTTCATGGTCATTTAAAAGGTCAAAATTTATTATTTGGTTGTAAATGGGGATATCATATGTCACATAATCCACGACACTACTACCTAGCCCATGAATACAAGTCATCAAGTTCAAGTTCGGCCACTTCATTACACCATTCCAAATTATTATGTCTTGAGAACTACATATATTGACTAGCTCAGTACCAAACAAATTTTCATTCAATTCTTCAAAGTTTCTTTTATATATGTTAGCTAAAATAAGGTGCTCATCTAGCCATAAAGTATTAGGGTTGGAATCATTTCTTAAAATAATAGCTTGGTTAGTTGTAGTTCTACCATTTGAGTCTCCTAGTAGGAGTATATTACCTTCATTTCTCATATTGTAAATATCTTGTTCTAGAGTATTATAAGGACAAATTGTATCTACATTGTTTTTTCTTATTAAAAGTAGAATTAATAGGTGCAAACTAGAATATTGCTATATAAATTTTCTTAGCGTTAATGTTTGAGATCTCTATCCAAATGTACTAATTGAGAAATTCTATATTATGAAGTTGAATGTGAGGAGCGATATTATTTTTTATGTAGAAAGCTATTCTTCTAATCCTTCTATGATAGGATTTCTTGTTCCATGCTAAACATTAAACAAATCCTTCTATGTTGGGGACCTTAGACTCTTAATGCTCCCATGTTTCAACTAGAAAAATAATATCAATCTCACTCGAGAGCTAAATTAATATAGGAACTTTGCACCATGGAAAGTCATGACATTTCCAAGAGAGGATCCGAAGTGTCCCAAATTCCTATTTATTATTATTATTTTGGTTTATATCCCTAATAATAGCTTATCGATATCTAATTATTGACCATTTTCCTTCCTTCCTAGCTTCTTTTACCTTTTGAACCTCTTTCTTAATTCAGCTTGGCCTTTTGCAATGAGGTCTTCATTTATAAATATTCCTAACCCTTTTAAGCTCAGAGATTTACTGGTATGCCATATTTGTTGTCATTAGAGCTTACCTTGACACAAATCAACCTATATTTATGTTTGATAATTGTTCCCAACCTATTTGCTTCTATGAGGTAAGTTGTTTCAATTTGTGACTTATTTTTTAGTTCTACTTTTACTATGGTGAGTGTGTCCTCATCATTTTTCTCTTTTATACCAAAGATTATGAGGTTCAAGACTCTTCTGTTACGATCATGACCCAACTCGATTAGCTTATTTATTTCCTCTTTGATGGGTTTGATATCCAATTTATTTTCCAAACTATTTAGGGCCAAATTGTGAGTTAGCTTTCCTTCTAACTCTTTAATCTTGTCTCTCATATTACGATTTTCTTCAACCTCTCCTTCTTGGGATGATTGTTTCTATTTTTCCATTTCTTATAATCTAGCCTCCATTTTCTACAACCGAATCTTGGACCGTAATATTATATTATCTATCTTGTCTTCTAACAATTTAAATTTGTTAACAAGCATTGCCTCTAACTCTATTTGAAGCTTGGCTTATCTCTCTTCTCTCCTTTTTTCTAAGAATTCTACATGTTCATAAAGATTATCTAGGGTTACTTTGCTAGGCATCCCCTTGAGATGTTAAGGCTTTTGAATCTGTAGTGAATTTGCTCATATTGAAAAGAAGAGAAAATAAATAAGAAAATGAACGTATACACTTGATTTATGGCAATGTTTGAATGGAGGAAAACTAGAATGGAGCTCAATTATACTTCATCGCAGCCTAGATATAATTCAATGTAGATCCATTTCCAATACGATTCTGCATGCAGTAAATCATTGTAGCCAAGATCATTGTTTCAGAGCTTCATGCAAGTGCTATGCCTCAGAGAAATTATATCACTGTTGAATACCATGGACTTTAATTAACAGAATATAACTCTAGTACTAGAATAACCACAGAGACTTCGGTCTTCATTCATTGTAGGTTCAATACATAAGTCGTGAAGGATAATCGTCGCAGATAATTACAATTCCATTCTACATTCATTTCCGCAATTTGGATTGTCTTAAAACATATCAAAACCTTTAAAAATAAAGTTGTGTGGTCTAAAAACCCATTAAAAAATGGAATTATAACTTTGACCAAAATTTCTACTAACTTTTACAAAAATAAATAATTTATCCACTTATTTGTTTATATAATTATCCAAATAAATTGTTAATTAATTAATTTTATATATGCATTTCTTGTATTTTACTCTATATATATATGCATTTCTTGCATTTTACTTTATAAAGATGTATATGGATTTCTTATATTTTACTATATACATTTCTTCTAGAATGTATATGTTTTTCTTGTATTTTACTTTATATAATGTATTTTATTGTATATGTTAATTTGTATATGCATTTTTTATATTTTACTATATACATTTCTTCTAAAAATGTATATGTTTTTTTTTGTATTTTATTTTATATAATATATTTTAATGTATATGTTAATTTTTATAGTGAATCTTAATGGATATGTTAATTTTAATATTAATGTTATTTTTGTATATTTTTATATTAATAATATTTATATTTACAGTTTATGTATTAAATTTAATAGTAGATCACAAAACATATAATAATACCCGTAATATAATTATTAATATTTAAATTTAAATTTTAAGATTATATATATATATATATATATAATATATAATATGAATGAATTATAAACCCAAACAACCACAACGTACCATGATTGAAATTGAATGCTACATTTTAAATATATTAGGTGCAAGTGATTATATAATGACCTTTGACTTGAACATGGTGCAGTACTTGTTTGACACAAGCAAGCAAACATGATAGATATTCAATAATTCCATACTATATGTATAACCACCTTGGACTTTACTTCAGCATGCTGCACTACAATCAACCAAACATGATTGTTATTAAATAATTGAATACTACTTTTAGAACTTAATATAAATTATAAATTAGATATATTAGACCACCATGGCCTTGAAGACGGTGAAGTACTTGTTTTTGTGAAAAGTGTTGCTTTATGTTTTTATATTTCCCGTGTCTCCGTGGAATGGAAAGGCTTTGCATAGAAAGAGACAAAGTGAGAGACCAGAGGAAAAAAAAAGAAAAGATCCCACCTCTATTACCCATCTACTCTCCACCTACTAATTTGTTAATAAATGTCAACCTCAATCCAAAGCATTCACGGGAAAATGAGAAAATGAGTGGCCAAAAAAGTACGAACGTCAATTGAATGTATAAAGGCATCCACGGGAAAATTACTGACAGAAAAGCATTCACGGGGACAATTACTTGCAGTAAACTTTTGTTTTCAGGTTAAATCTTCACTAAATCCTTTGGAATTATATCATGATGTCAAGCTAATCATATTTATCATATAATAAGTGTAATTGTATAGATTTGAATTCATAGATTTGGTGTATAGATTTGAATCCATACATAAGTTTGAATTACAACATTGTAAATTAGTATCTTCAAGACACTTAGAGCGAGCATCTTTATGATGTCTATACTAATACCAAAGTTGTATTAACATTCACTTATGAAATTAGAATGTTGTATGCTAAATTATTTATAAAAATTATAATAATTATGTAAAAGAAAGTAGAAGGAAGATAACAAAAAAATCACTATGAATAAGTTGCAAGGGGTTGAGGCATGACAAAAGGTACATTTTTCAAAATTGTATCGATGATGTTTGCTTGTGTTGAGAACACAATTGGCACAAACACTATCTCTACAAGAAATGATAGGAAGCCAAGTCACCGTAATTTGATTACATAACTAATGTAATGAGTGATAGTTTAGATGTCTGAATTGCTCATGTCAAAGTTTGCTCAAGTCAAAGAAAAATTTACTTGCTCACCACCTTGCACAATTTGTTTACCCGATAGTGTAGATTGGCCTTATGTTTCTTTGGGAAAATATTTCTCACTATGATGAACATCCCCACACCCTCTAATATAGTGAATTGAATCATCACCTAAGGAAACAAATTCATTATGGATCTTATCTTCAATGAATTTTACACACCAATCCTTGTGACATGTGTAATGGTGAGATGCACCTGAATCAAAATACTAGGTTATAGATTTTGTCGATTGATGTTGTAAGGCCATAAATGCAAACTCACAATTACTTCTTCTTCACCATCTCCTTCAACAATGTTTGCATGTCTTGATTTTCTTTGACCTCTTGCAAAGTCATATTGTATTTTCCAACAATCTCTCTTGAAGTGTCTAGGTTTATCACAGTAATAACATTTGAATGTTGGTTTCTTGGTTGTATTTCTAGCATTGTTTTGTTTCTCTTTTCATTTGTACCATGGATTAAATGCACTCTCTATTTTAGATGAAGTTGATGATTTAGTCTAATCTAGTCTCATTTCCTTCTGCAGAAGAAATGTTGATAGCTTCTCAAATGTAAGTGTTTGAGTCTCCCCAAGTAGATGAAATGTCTCAACAAATGAATCAAATGAGGATGACAATCTTTGCATCACTAAAGCTACCACATCCTCATCATTTGCTAGATTCCCAATGGCAAAAAGTTGATTGTTGAGATCCTTTAACTGCAACAAATATTCAGAGATTAATCCTCCTTCTTGCAACTTCATGGAAAACAAATTATTTTTCAAAAACAATGTTCACCTAACTTCTCATGCTTATACTTATTTTTGAGATTTTTCCATAAGAATGATGCTATATTGGAATTTCTTACCTCTAGAATTAATGCATCTGCAACTAACAATTTGAGAAGCAATAAAGCTTCCTTATGTCTTTTATCATAGTCTTCATGATCAATTTATGGCCTCTCTTATTTTCCTAAGATGATTTTATCAAAATCTAGGAACTGGCTCATGGTCAATATTTTATGACTCCATATATTATAATTCTTTATGGTCATTTTTTCACGCTTGGTAAAAGCAAAGTGATGCAAAATGTGATAAGAAGATTATGATTCAATTCAGACTTACCTAGTGGAAAAACAATACTTCGACGTTCCAAGTTGTAGTAGGTTATTTGCTTTCACATAGGCTCCCAAGAAATGAATGTTCCCTTGATTCAACGTACACATTCAATGTACCAACTTTAATTGAAGTTCGATACAATTATTCTCTTCAATCTACACTTTTCTTTAGATCCGCATAAAGAACTCTTAAGGCTATTTCCTATGGTTGCCCCTCTCAAGTGAACAAGACTTCAGTGGATGATCAAATGTACACCCTCCAAGATAATGAGTCGATTCTTCTCACTTATTGACCATTGAGTGATGCACATTGCAAATTGTCTACAATCATCATAAGATTTGGGGCTATGCCTTCTCCAACAATAGGCTTTGTCTATGTGCAACATATTTAGGGCACGAAATGGGCTCTAACGAGTTTTTACAAATGGAGTTGAAGAAATAAAGGATAGATTTGGCACAGTTGAAGACAAAGGGAATTACAGGGATGCAATAAAGAAAAAAGAAGCTAAGAAAAATATTCAATGGGATACCATAATTATTGGTGTCAAAGTAAATTGTTGTTGAATATGGCGAGTCTGAATTATTGAGGTTCCAAAACTATTTTCGTTATACTTTATTGAGGTTCCAAAACTATTTGCAATATGGTTATTGAGATTTCTAGATATAAATTATGTCATGAGTTTTGAAATTATTTGCAATACTTACTTTTGTATACACTAATGAAACAATCTTGATAGCAACTTTTCATAAGAAGAATGCTCTATCTACATGCAACAATTGGTCGCCTCTACATTCAATTCAACCAACATAAAATTAAAAAAAAACATGCAACATAAACAAACTCCAAGATTTGCTCATAAAAACATAGTGATAGCTCCTTGATCGGACTTCTTGATCACAACATACAATGGAATAGTGAGTTCCAACTGACTCCTCTATCACACTCCTCTCTCAATGTAAGAAACTGGTCTTAATAGATCATGAGCTTTACAAGCATATCAGAAAAGACCTTCATGGATACCGATCTTCTTTAACATGAATCATAGCACACATAAATATAGATTTCTTCAACCAGAGCATGGCTCTAAGACAATACAAAACAATATTTAATTATCTCACCAACTCTCACACTATTAAAATGCAATTGGCTTCAATATATAGTCTTACTTTGTTTATAACAATTCACTATATTTTGAGTTTGTAGTAAATAAGAGTTGGTGCTTAATACCTTGCACGCAAAATGCATTTTATAATAAATTTATGTGATAACTCAAAGTTGCATGAAATATTTCAAAAAACAATTTAATAAAAAGAAACACTTGAACTCAATATTTCTTATTTTATAAAGTAACTTTTAACCAATTGAATTAATGCAAAATATATATAAAATGTGATGAAGGATGAGGGTGTTTTTGTTATACTCTTTGTCTCTAAGTGCATGCTTACTTCAAAAACTGTATTTTTGCTTGCAAAAAACTTCTTCACAATAACACACAAAAACAAATGAAATTAAAAAAAAAAAAAACAAATCTGAAATTAAATAAGATCAGGTTTAGATCTTGATTAGCCTACTCGTCAAATGTCAATTTTCTCAAACAGTTTTCGCTCTATTTCTGGTTTGCTAATTTTTTTCTCTATTTCTGGTTTACTTAGATCACACAAGACACATGGCAAAGAGCATATGTAGACCAGAAAGGTAGCAAACCGGAAATATAAACACAAAAACTTAAATATTAACATAATATATAAATATAAATAAAAAAATCATAATGAAACCTTTTTGGGTGAAAAAAAACCCTAATAATAATAATTTTTATGTTTTTTTCCCATGGTTGGAAAATGTAACCCCGAAAGGTAAGACTGATAGCACCACTTTTCAATTTGGGGGTTGATTTTAAGCTTTTTGTTGGCAACATTACATGGTTTTAAAGGTCGTGGTTGCAAAAGGTTGCAATTTTAACCTCTAAAAAATGAGAACTTTTGAGGGTTCTCATCAAGTTGGTAATTGTGTTTGATCTCGATGTATCTTAATGAATTGTTTATCTTAAAAAAATTAGACATACACTGAAACTTGAAAGCATTATACATAGCAGAGCATCCAAATATAGATGCATGGATATCGACTACAATGTGCATACACATCGACTACAGTGACCATTACAGGCAACTTTGCAAAGTTGTTTTAAAAAATTAGGTATTTCAAGCTTATCACTTATAATTGAGTGAACCAACAATAGTTCCATCGATTTTCCAAGTTATACAACATTGTTTTCCAAGTTATTTGACTACAACTTATTAATTAGCAAAGTTTAACTAAATATATATAAAATATTCCAAATATTTTAAATAATAAATTGTTTTATAGAAAACCAAAATTAAAAAAATATATGAGATTGATAAAAAAAAAAATTAATCAACTTAATTATAAATATTCTCTTTTTCTAACCAATTTTTTTTTCCAAACAAGCCTAGACTTTCCAATATATAATTAACTTGCGTACCATTTTTCTATTTTACAAATTCAATTCTATTTCCATTTTCAATTTTTTAAACAATAACTAACCACTATGTCCTAGATTCTAACCATAAAGGGTTCTCCTACAACTTCACAATCACATCGCTAAATTTGATGGCATTTAGTATTGTCCCTAGATTCTAACCATAAAGGGTTCTCCTACAACTTCACAATCACATCGCTAAATTTGATGGCATTTAGTATTGTCCCTATTATGTAACTAGTGTCCCTTGTCTTATGTGGATCGCTTTGGGATATTCTCGGTTCATGAATGCTTATTCACATAGATATATGTAAACATATGTTTAACATTGCACGTATTAATAGAATAAGAATCTTCACCGGGCAGTACTTTACTGTCTTATTATTACTGTCCATATTTCATCTGAATACGATGTGCAATATTTTTTTTGTATTGTTATATGCTATACTTTGTAATACTCACCTGAACAGTCTGTCGTTTTGTTGCATTATAATGTATAATAATACTGTGTAATACTCTCGTGAACAGTGTCTCATTTTGTTGTTGTATATATATCTTTCTTACCTGACATATTTCATTTTTGCTTTGGATTCCATTGTTACATTTGTCAAAATAGATTTTGTGATGTGTGGGGACATACGTCTAGAGTACTATACGAGTTAAATTCCTATATAAGGTTTTCTATTCTCTTTCACATTTTTTTGGATTTTATATCGATGAATTAAAGAAATCATGTCAGAGTCAAAGGCTGTCATAGATGGTTGCTTACTCTTTGGACCTTCTATTGTAATTATCCTATTTGTGGATGATATTATCATCATGGCTTACTCGGTCAAGAACTTCTGACAACTTGATATCTTAGTTTTCTTCTATGACATTTGTGAACTTCATGTTTAATTTAGAGAAAACAAACTTGTTGTGGCCTTTAGCATCTCTAAAAGGAAGGCTTTTGTGCTCTATACCATGTTTTAGCTTGACTCTGACAATAGAGGCTAGAGTGAGCAAGGGATATGCGAGTATTGCCACTCTTGAAAAACAATGTTTTGAGCTTCAACTTCAATATATTCAATTAAAGATTCGACTCTTTCACTCTTTGGTTACATGTACCTTCCTATATAAGTGTGACATTTGAGGACTACGTCTTCAAGAAGCATGTCAAATAGGATAGAGAGAGTGTTTGTCATGATGTTATCTAAACATCTTCATGCTAAGAGATTAGAACCTCATGCTATCATTCTTGTAGAAGTTGGCATAACCTCGCCCATTGCTTCAATTATCTTTCATGTGGTGACAATGATACAAAGGATCACACATGTCGGCAACTCAGAGTGGTCATCTTGGATATTTGTATCTTACTCTCATGTCCTCTGTCAAACATGGAGAATGTGGGATCTATTCATGTTGGTATGTGAGGACCTCTTCATTACTTCACCTCATTGACCTTGATATTGGCAAAACATTGCTACCAATTTTTTTGGTGGATGTTCTTGAACTCTCCAAGGGTGATATGAACAAGGGTATTCATACTTAAACTTATAGAGCATACCTTCAATCCACATGCTGTGAGCCCAGAGAGTCGGTTCTTCCATACTATAACACTACTCAAACTTTTATCTCCAGCATAGGGATGTACTCATCCATCACTCAGGGTTACACACCAAACTCCAACTTCCTTACAACATAAGGGCCCCTCTTGTCCAACTCATAGTTTTATCCTACTAGCTTCACATTAAGACAAATCATCATATTCCCTGAGCCTAAGACTAAGGACTATTTTTTATTCATATGCTCTCCCTACTACAAGATTAGAGGATTGATCTTTTGTCTCTTTAGAGATTCACTTCTCTAGGCACTCATGGCTTATGAGGACCAAAGATGATTAGCCCTCTTCCTCCATGAGATGTTTGATCTTTGTTAACGACTCATTAGAGGCCAATTCTCTATATCGACATGCACTAGGTTGATTATCTCTTATTTCCAATCCTCTAACACTAATAGGAAAAGATGCCATGATCAATTTCCAAACTCACATATTAGACTTGTGAAATGCCATAAACCCAACTACTCTCATGACATGACCTCGCTCCCATCACATATTTCTTTGTGGCATTGAATATTTTAAGAGCTTTTACAAAAACAATAAGTTTCAATTAAAAAACCTAATTCTTGAGTTTATTCATTATTCCCCATCTCATTATTAAACTAGTACTTTCCAATTATTTTTTATTTATCCTATTTCTAAATTATTTTCTCTCTTTTAAATATTTATTAAAATATATTTTTTTATTCTTCGTTTATATTATAACTTTTACATTTCTATATATCAAATGATTTTTATTAATTATTAAAATTAAATTAACGTAAACCTATATTATTTTATATTATTTTAGGTCATGATTTTTCCTTTACATTTATTCTAACCTTAAATTATTTATTCCACATTTAAAAAAAATTGTTTATGAACGTAACTTTATAACATTAAAATATTTTCTTTTAATAATACATAAAGCCTAACTCATAACTTGATCATCCTCTAAATAAAGTTCCTTGGTTGAAAAGGATGTTAAACTATCCTTCATTACGAAGTAAGACTCAAACGATTTCTTAANTAACTTTATAACATTAAAATATTTTCTTTTAATAATACATAAAGCCTAACTCATAACTTGATCATCCTCTAAATAAAGTTCCTTGGTTGAAAAGGATGTTAAACTATCCTTCATTACGAAGTAAGACTCAAACGATTTCTTAATTTTTTTATTTAGTTTGTAAATGGTAACGTATGTAAATGATTAAATTAAAACCTTATATCTAAAATTCATTCACAATGTGTAAATATTATTATTGGATTTGTTATTAGATGGGTATGGTGTGAATAATTTTATAAGAGTGGTAAAATGAATATGATCAGTAAGATATTAAATTATAAATATTAAATATTTTATTAATTTTAAAATTAGTTTTGAAATACTTTTTTTAGATTTAGTTGTTAATATAATAATTTTTTTAATTTAAAAATTAATATTTAGTATAATTAATGTATTATATTTTATTATTTATTTTTAATTATAATTTTTTGTTTTTGGATAGAAGAAATCACTTCAGGAATTTATAGATATAATATAATTATTCAAATAAGTTATTAAATTAATTATTTTTTATACTTATCATTTTTTTTATTTTTTTCTATTTTTTAGTTTTATTTTTTAATTTAATTTAATTATTTGTAAATTAATATTTAATATTTATATAAAAAAAATGTTTTTTATAAATCTTTAAAATAAAACTATTTGACTTAAAAATTGTTTAATAAATTTATTTTAATATGATTTCCAAAATAGATTGTATTCACATAATACATTTAAATGTTTCTATACATAAAATATAATATTATTATTTAATAAACTTTATAAAATACAATTTTACTTAAATCTATTTCAAATAATTCAGGTTAATGTACATAATATTTTTCATATTGTAATTATTAATATTTATATTTAATTCTTAACATACTTCTAATATATTTAGATTTTTTTTTCATATATATTAAAATGCTTCTATATTTTGTTTACTTTTTAAGTTATTTCTCTGTTATATTTTTTTATTCTTAAGTTACTTTTATGTTATATTTTCTTATATATTAAGATGCTTTTATATTATGTATATTTCTTAAATTATTTTAAGTTACTTTTTTGTTATATTTTCTTATTCTTAAGTTACTTCTATATTATATTTTCTCATATAATAAGATGTTTTTATATACTTCTGACATACTTGGATTGTTTTTCATATATATTAAGATGCTTCTATATTCTGTTTACTTTTTAAGTTACTTCTATGTTATATGTTTTTATATTATGTATATTTCTTAAATTATTTTAAGTTATTTCTATGTTATATATATATATATATATTTATTTATTGTTAAGTTACTTCTATGTTACATTTTAGTATATATTAAGATGCTTTTATATACTTCTAACATATTTGGATTTTTTTCATATATATTAAGATGTTTTTATATTATGTTTACTTCTTTATGTTATATTTTCTTATTCTTAAGCTATTTCTATGTTATATTTTTTTATTCTTAAGTTACTTCTATACTATGTATATTTCTTAAATTATTTTAAATTATTTCTC
>ML800480.1:225189-256135 GCA_009831015.1 Picea engelmannii | reverse complement strand
AATTTGATAAACACGACTTCAAAATCCTATCATGAGAGAGTTCAAACTTGTAGAAACAATGATACCATGCTAAAATTGTGATAAAAGAAGAAAGTATATAATTACATCACATAAAAGGAGAAAGGAAAATAATGTACATATATCAAAGGGATTGTTGGAATGTTCGACGTTTCAAGAATATGAGCTACCATATTATTTAAAATAATCAAAACAAAAAATTGACTATCAATTAGATATAATTGAAGATAGATATAGTTTCTTTAGCATAAAAAAACACAAATAACAAATAACATCGAGCCGTGTGTTGTTTTTTTAAAAGATAGGTCATATTCTTGAAGGATATATTATCTTTATAATATCAATGTAACAAATTGATACCAATAATTACATTAGTGTTATACTACCTATACATGAATAATATACTACCTTAACAAGCATAACCATTCATAAATCATTTTTTTTTCAACATGAAAATTGCTCTTTACATTAGATATATAAATGAGTACACTTTACAACATCTTCGACCGTGGATTGACTTGACACACCTGCCTCCAGATTCTATTCAAATACCAGAGCCTTTACAAAAAGGAAATTTCTAAGAGAGACCATAAAGCACTGAGGCTATTCAAAAAAAAAAAACATCTCTTTTTAGCCCACAAAACCAGAGACAAATGGGACTTTCCTTAGTCTAAAATCCGAACACAAAAAACTTCAACAATGAAGATATAGAAGTCCTCCAGCATTAATAATACCAAACAATATTGGGCCTAATCACTAGGATCATCTGGAAAGTGAAAAAACCTGAAATGACAAGTTGTGTTAAAAAAGATTGATGGAGAGGGTTGGCCCCTCATATCCATCAACCCACCTGCAAAATTCTAGCTTCCCTTCAGTCTTTGTGAGTACCTTTTTTGAGAGGAAATCTACATCCATATTTAGCTCCCTGTAGACATGGGTGAAGTGTATCTCTCTAAACGTGATTTTTAGCAATTTTATTCTATCCATCCAACCCATCAAGGAGGCGGTCTGAAGATTTCCTTTGTCCTTCAACCATTCAATGACGATATTTGAGTCACTGATTACCTAGAACACATCAATATTCAAACGATGCGCTAAGAAAAGAGTCGCCCATGCTCCCAGCAGTCCGGCCCTCATGTTTGTCCCCTGTACACGGTTGAAGGTCCAATTATAGACTGAATTTTCATTGATCTTTATAATGCCTCCCACCCCACACCTAATATCGCTAGTGTGCGCATCCCCATCGAACCAACACACTATAGAAGTAATAAGACAAAGAGGATGAATTATGCGAACTTTTTTTTTTTTAACCAGAGTCACCGAGGGGAGAAGGGCTTTAACTTTTGATACAACAGAGAAAACTGAAGCTTTGCTTCCTTCAAAGATACATTTATTCCTCTCCAAGCAAATAAACCACCATATAATGGAAGGAAGTGTTAGATAAGATACCTCCTTTTTATGCTAATTCTCAAAGAAATCACTTAATGAGTTGCCTTCCCAAGTAGTCAAAATATCAGAGTCGTTAAAAAATATGTTCCACACCTCCCAACAGAAGCTACAAGAAACAAGAAGGTGATACACAGATTCAACCTCTTTGTAGCACAAAATACAAATATATGGTCTCTGCCATCCCTTCCTTTGTAAAATGTCCCATGTAAGAATTCTATTCTCCACAGATAACCAAATATTGTTTTTTATCTTTTGCGCCAAATCCCATTTCCACATGTGTTTTCTCCATCCTCCGACACCAGTTGGCCAATATTTGTTTGCAAGAGCGAGGTATAATTTTTTTACAGAAATGTTTCTCGATCTATCTCCTCCCAACCAAATGAGCACATCATTTGTATTTTGTAGTTGTATCCCCGCGTTATTCAGTTTCTTACATAATGCATCACATTCCTCTGCAAGGATCCCGACAAGACCAAGCGCTTCTCATGTTTACCATTCATAAATCACTTACCATTACACACAAAAATAAACCATATTTATCATTTTCCATTAAATATCAATGATATGATCTTAATAAAACCCTCATTACCAAAATGAATTTATTATTTTCCATTAACCCTCATTACAAAATGAATTTGTTATTTTCCATGTAATTGTACTCAACTTTGCTAGAGGGCATTAATTATTTACTTTTCCTTCTCTACACATTCTATGTTCCCCAGCTACCCTTATTAGTCCCTACTGAAGGCGTAGAGGGACTATAGCGATAGATAATTCGTTGACTTTAAATTAGTTTGTCGTTTGACTACAAATTTTTGCATACTTTCTAATGTTAGACATAGATAACTAAAAGCATTATTTTTTATATAATAAAAAAAAACTATATATGTTATGATCTGATTGGATGATAGATTTGAGGTCTTATTGCCAGCTTCGCTATTTCCAATGAATTATATGTTTCCATATCCAAAGTTTTATCATGTACGATACTTTTTTTATTTGTACTAATCATATTGAAATGTTTAGATATCCAAGGTTTATAGTGATCAATAATTCCAAAGTTTATAACCTTGTATTGTGATTTATTTTTTTATTTGTGTGACTATTATTATTATTATTACTTTGTATTTGTATTGAAATGTATTGACACTTTTTTCGAGGTGCTTGAATAGGCCTGACAGCTTAAATTTTTACATGATGCGAGGTCCTCAAACAAGCCTGACAGCTTAAATGTTTTCATACCGCGAGGCCCATAGACAACATGACAACGTTAAATGTTTATCTAAATATGCTTCTCGAAGTACATTTTTCCTCGAAATTTTCCATACAATGTTGCAGTGAATTTGGACAATATTGTTGTCCACCACCAGTTGAATAGGCATTGTATGTTTCATCCTTCTTCTAGCCTTGGAATGCAATTTCATCATCATTGAAGCTACATACATTGTTTACTGGTTCGGTGAGTGCTTCTTCTTCGTTGGTTCGTCGGTTGCTGCTTGTTGTTGTTGTTTGGTTCACAATTCGACCTATGCTTATGCCTTTCATTGTTTCGGAGTAAGTTTCCATGTCATAGTTTCATTTTCTATTCCTTGTTTGTTGTTCAGTGTTTGCAGTTTGAAAGTGAGAATGTTTGCTTATTTCTACTGGCATGCTCGTCATATGTTTCCGGTTCCTTCTATGCTTCGGCTGCAATTTCGTAATCGTTGGAGATACATATGTTGTTTACTGGTTCGGTGGTTGTTGCTTGTTTGTTGGTTCGTTGGTTCGTCGGTTGTTGGTTGTGTTTGTTTGGCTCAAGTTTACGATTTGGGGCCCTGGGGCTGCAATTGGGCATGTTCATTATTTCTCCGTGGTTTGGTGCTTGCTATTTTCTTTTGTTTGCTTTGGCTTTGTAGGGTTGGGGTCCTACGCTGACAGTTGGAGCTGCCTTTTTTTATGTATTATTATTATTTTTGGGGCACTTTATGGTGTTCATCCCCTGGACCCACGATTGGAAATGTGATTGTGTTATTTTTCATGTCTGGTGTGGTCGATATATGTTCTGCTATGAGATTTTGCTGGTACTTCAGTGTTGACATGATAGAAAATAGTTGCATGAAAAATAGTTCGAGAAGTACATGTGCAATTGCAATATTCACTGTTTTTTTGTTAAAATAAAACATATGCAGGTTGCACTTATAAACCATGTATGGTGAAGTGTGCCCATATGACAATACATGTTCTTTATCCTCTACACAGACTGGTGTGACCATGATACAATTTATCTTGTACTTGAGATATGATATGTACAACAAAGATACTACAAAATTATATTTCCATGTCCGAAATCATATCTGGGTAGTTTGCCATGGAAAACCAAAATCTTGTATCGTGGTCACAACAGTCTGTGTAGAGGATAAAGAACATGTATTTCCATGGGTGGAAGCATATATGGATACTTTGCCACGGAAAACCAAAAATCATTTAGCTATGGCCATGCAGTTTCGTAATATTTTGTGGCTTGTAATATATTTTGGGCAGGGAAGAAAATTATATATTTACAACTATGGATGGAGAAGCGCAAAGGTTCATGTTTTTTCCTATCTTTTATTCTATTCATTGAGTCTCATTTATTGTATCTACATATTACTTGTTCTCTGGTGCATACCAGCTTCCATTCATGTTCATTGTATTTTGTGCGTTCCCACATTCAAACAAACAGAATAGTTGGAGAAAACGACGGAGTCTTGACTGCATTGGTTGAAGAGGAGATAGAAAGGTACATGCTTGTACTGTTATTTCATATTGCGTTGTTTTGTATTTCATTTATTGTCTGTATATGTGTTCACCTAGATTATTATATGTAGATGTTGCGTATCTTCCTACATAATAACTTATCTTCATTACATGTCTTCCTGCATATTAACTTCCTTCATGTCCGTTGTATTTTTCCTGCATTCCTACATTTAAAAAAAACAGAATGGCTGGAGAGGATGATGGACTCTTTGGCGTGAATTTAGACGAGGAGTTACAAAGGTGGATACGTGTGCTCTTATTTAATATTCCAGTGTTCAATATTTCATTTACTGTATGTATATTTGTTGTGCTTGTTATGTTGCTTTGCACCTTCTTTTTTTTTACCTATGTGTATATACTACGTATCTTTCTTCTTATTCTCATGTGAATCGTATTTTGTTTGTTGTTACATTAAAATAAATAGAACTGTTTTTCTTTCTTTTACATGTCTGTCTACATACTAACTTTCCTTCATGTCCATTGTATATTCAATATTTCTACGTTGGAAGAAACAGGTTGGTTGGACAGGAAGATGAATTGTTATGTGCAACAATAGAGGGTTCTGTGGTATAATCTTTGAAAAGGTATACCAACTGTTGAAGGAAAATCTCCCTGCGGACAGGTAGATCGTCTCAAAGAGATAGACTCTTAACTCTAAGACAGAAAGTGCTTAATGTGGACATTGACTTCCTTTCAGATCTATACAAACTAATGCATGAGAAGGAAGGAGAACATAAGTACCTTTTTACCGACATTTGTCCCTGCACGCTCTGAGTTGAGCTCCAATCTTTCGCTCCTCGGTGAGCCCTGTAGACAAACAATAGTACGACCACTTCCTACTCTATTGATATTAGCTTGAAAACAAATCTATCTATCAGAGATAAGTTCATGCAAGATCAGACACAAACTAGAAAGAAACAGGCCAAGCGTGTCATATTAATGAGAACAATGACAACAATAACAACAATAACTTACAATCGTAGATGCGAATGCGACAACTTCGTCAAGTCCCCTTCGTCTAACCCTTGCTCAAAATATCCACAACCTGGATGATAGGAGCTTCACTGATTACTCTCCTCCAGTTCACTGTGTATTTTCTATGAGATCATAGGTTTCATGCTTGCCATTCTTCCCCCTTTCCACCATCATAGAGCTTGCTTATATAGGTTAGAGAGGCTTAACCTCTTGAGGTATCTTTAGGGTAGGTTGAGGAATTCCCTCCTTAGATCAGGTATCTTCTGATTGAACCAGGAATTTGAATGCAATTGCCTTCCAAACTTGAAAGATCCTCCCCTTATTCTCCTCAACAGATCAACTACTGCCCAGATTAGACAACACTCCCTCAAAAGGGGCATCAGGGCGCTATAACGCTCCCTAGTAGGCTCAAGGGGAGCGCCAATGCTTCAAAGATGTGTAGCACTCCTTCAGAGGGGTGATTTGGTGTTATAATGTTCCCTAGCACCTTGTAGGGGAGCGCCAGCGCTCCTAAGGATGATGTAGGGGAGCGCTCTCCCTTAAAACCCTAGTTTAAGAGCTCCTTTCAGGTGGAAAGAGATTCTTGACTTCAGTTAACCATCCTTCTTCCTCCAAATCAGGTGTTTGAGGTATTCTGAGTGTCTCCTTAGTGTCGTCATCGTGGAAATATGCCTTGTTTGATATTTGCGACACTTGTGAACAACATGCGACACTTGCGACAGTTGTGAGGAACATGCGACACTTACGACAGTTGAGAGGAACATGCGACACTTATCAAATCGAGTAATATTGATGTGTAACAGATTGCCCCCCAAAGTATGAAGTTGGAAGATGAGAACTGATAACTAAAATTCTTTGTAGACTTTCAAACAAGGGTGTAGACTTGGAGAACCTGACGGAAGCTGCACACAAACATCCAACAAATATCATGACATGTTGCAAAACCCAAGGCATGCATACCTATGCTTGGGTGATCAAGACTTGCAAGATATGGCCGCCATAAAATACACTGCGGATCCATAATTGTATTGATGAAAAGGTATAGCCATTGAGGATACAATGTGGATCTATACTCTAAGGACTTGCACTGATCGTAGCCACGAAGAATACACATTGGATCTACGAGATGACAAGACATAGCCATGACCAATACAAAGTGGATCTATGGAACAATGTATGTATCATTTGTCCAAGAGAAATTCCTTCGCAACCTGGGCAAAGCATATATCAAAGTGATCACTCAACCCGGGGTCTTCTTACTGATCCCGATGTGGTACGCATCTAACCATGTGAATAGATGTCCTGATGTCGAACATGGCATGAACCACTTGATTACCGGTCAATGGTGTAAACCGTTAACAAGCACGAGGGAGATCATCATTAATGCCAATGATTCCCAAGGTACCTTAGTACATTCCAACGAATGTGAATGGATGAGCTGGAGTCGAACATCCATGGAATCATTCGATCAGAGGTCAATGATGTAAACCTACTGTCGAATGTGAGGAGGCCTGCCAATGAGGCATGTAGGTCCCAAAGTACTAACTGGTTTCTAAGCCCAATGCCTAGATAATGTGGTGAGGTCAACAAGAATAGGCTCGTCGAAGGAGGGCCTTGATGTATCCCCCATCAACGACACAAAATGGACATAGAGATGTAATTGGTAGATCAAATGAACACGGACTGACACGGGTTTTGAGACAAGATATTTGTGATGGCTGACTCTCGAGGCAGATACTTCCCTTGAACACTGAGGCAAAACAATAGAAACATAACATGGACCAAAACTTGATGATGCAGTGGATGCTGTGACTTACGTCAGGTGACCTAAAGGAGTGAAAGAAACTCAAAGGATTGGCTCAGTGCAGAGGTTCAGCGGATTATAATGTGTGCAAAAGACACAGTGTCGTGTTCAAGGGCGACTCTAAGAATTACTTAGTAATGTTCTCAAGAGACTGCTTGGCTTGCTTCTTTCAAATTCCCCCCCATCCAGATAGACGAGTACCTCTTTTTGATTTAATGAGTTCAAGGAGGATAACACATGCTCAATATAACTCACCTTCGGTAAGTTCCTCTTCCTTTGTTTAACGAACTGGAAGAAGTAAGGGTTCGATCCCGTATGGGCCTGTCGATGTTTGTTTTAGCGAGTCTAAAGACAGATAACTCGAAAGTTTTTCATGATTATAGAGTCTGGAAAAACACTTTAAAGAGAACTCTCTCAGTTCCTTTTTCGTACAGTTAGTCTCACGAGGCCGAAAAAGAGATAAACTACCACTCGAAAGACGCCCTTTCGAACCTTTTAACGAGCGTGAAAGGAAGCAAGATCACTCAACAATCTTTTCATATTTAGAGAGTCTGAAAAGAGTTTAAAGATGACTCCAAGGGGTTCCTTTTTTGTGTGTCCATGCGGGTCCGAAAAAGAGATAAAAGTCTACCCGGTGTGTTCTCATATTTTTGAGCTTGAAAACGAACTAAGACTATGCTCATGGATGTGACAAGGTAAACGAACGATCAGAACTACTAGGAAACCTGCGATGTCAAAACTGCAATCTAGTGGTTTAGTGAAGCCATTATATTATCAGAGATACCCATAAATAACCATACCTTATAAAAAATGGAAATTCATAAATAGTAATACAAGAAAAACTTCATTTACCATTTCATTTTGCATAAGGATTTGTAGCAGTGGAGATTCTCATTTTGGAGGTGGATCTTGTTTCGCTTGATACCAGAGCTACGGTTGACCATTCTCTTGCCATTTGGACCAGGTAGATCTTCATCTCCCCTTCTTTCAATTACATGGTTTAATATTCATTTTCATAGCAATATTTAATTTAAAAAATGAAGCCCTAAGTTGCCCCAAAAAAGATCAAATCGACCTCTATTAAAGATGATGGGAATGAAGTATTCTTTTGCAAAAACGTTTTTAGAAAGTGATAGCCAAGATGCCAACGCCTTGACACTTGGGTGGATGGGTCGTTTTTGTTAAAGAACCCATAAAAAACTCAAAAAAACATGCCCACACAGCTATTGATGGAAATCGTTTTAATTTTAAATATTTTGTGGTTGCGTGATGATTGTTGAGTGATGAAAAGAGGGTGTGGTCTCTTTTGGATAGTGTGGACATTATATTTCATGTTTTTAAATTGTTTAAGAAATTGTCGAATTTTGCCGAAAAAATTGAATAATGAAATTCTTTGTTTTTTGTTTGTAGGTGATTTTGGCGACCATGATCAAGTGGAAAGAACGAGAGCATGAGATTGATGACTTGGTTGCCTTGCGGATTCCTTGCATGCGGGCCACGTTAAGAGCTTGTGGCTTACTGAAATTATTCAAATTGCAAAAAATGAAGAAGGAGATTTTATTGCTTGAGCACATAATCAGCTTGTGGGATGTCGTGGAGCAAGGGTTCTAGATTGGAACACAGCTTCTAACCATAGAGTTGGAAGACATATATTTCTTGACTGGCCTCTCGAAAAGAGGGGTTCCTATATCTTTTTCCAGACAGAGGGCGCTTCCTGAGCAAGTGGGCATGTATCTGGCACATCATTGTGGGCCAGGGGAAAGACTGGTAGGGGGTAGAATCCCTATCAAGGATATCTGGGAGTTACCCCTCCGGTCCATTTTGTTTTCCATCACGAGTGTGACGGGAAGTACTAGTGCACATCTGGCATTGAGATCACAGGTGGCTTATGGCGTACAGTGTTTGGAACCAACACTGTTTAACTGGAGCGCAGGGTTCCTTCGGAATGTGAAATAACAGGTTTCATGGTGTAGGATGGGGCAGAAACAGTTCGGATACGGCTCTTTTCTAGTCTCATTTTTCTTAGAGCGCATTCCCCAGATGAAGCCTTAGATAGCACTGGCAGTGAGACCGGTGGACGAACCACAGATGGAGAGGTGGACTAGTCTGTCTCCTAGGCTAGTAGCGGAGTCAAAGTTCCGTTTCACCGGTGACTTCTTCGCTTGGCTGAGACGATAGTATCTCTGTATAGAAGAATTCTCGTATGATGAGGTGGATTTTCGCGGGAGCATGGATTTGATTCTACCCGCGGGGGAAGATTGGGATGCGTCAGGTAAGAGACTAAGCAAAACCTTGTCTAGTTTTTGTTTTTAAGTTTTTAATGTATATAATTTTTTGGGTATGTAGAAGATTTTTTAAAAGATGTATTGTTTTCAACATGCAGACAAGGGAGCAATGCGCTCGGCTGATATACCGATACCGGGACGTCGTGGGGGTGCTTCGGTTGCAGCAGATCTGGGAGCACCAGTAATAGGTCTCCGGGAGGTTGAAAGAAACCTCCAAGGCCTCATGATGGGCATTCCTCCTCTACGGAGGGGAGAAGTGCCTTTACATCTGCAGAGGCACACTATGGGAGTGCCAGAGAATGTCAATTCTCTATTGAGATGCGTAGTGCGTGCAATGATATGTTACTCTCAGCACAATGTAGTGCAGGGAGATTAAAGTCTCTCTGGTGATTGTATTTTTGAATGCCTTGTCAGGCGATGTTGTATGGGTGTAAAGACCCAACATTTTTCTCTTCTAAATACTTTTTTGATGTAATCAAAACATTTCAGTCACGCTATGTATATATATACAGTTTCGAGTTTTTACAGTGCCAAAACATTTATACATGATGATGCCTTTAATGTGACGTGTTTTAATTTACATGTGATGAACAATTTTTCTTTCCTTTATGAAATCTTATATGTGGGCGAGATACCGATCCATGATGTAATTAGCTAACGAATCCGAAACACTGTTGAGTTCTCTTGGAATGTGTCTGTATTCAATGTAATCAAACATTCGTTCAAGACGACGAACTTGTAGATGGATACATAGCAGGATAGGATTATGAATAGCGTAGATTCGATTGAGTTGATAGACCACAAGTTGGGAGTCTAAGTAAACAATAATACGAGAGATACCTAGGGAGGAGGCTTGGGTCAAAAGTCCGATGACAGTGTGATATTTTTCCATGCTATTAGTCGTTGGTCCTAAGAAAATACCTCCTGAACTTACCACTTCGTCGAATTGGTAAATAACCCATGCTGCCAAAGCAATGTTCCGGGTGTGTCGACTAGCGCCGCCCGCAAACCCGACAAAGATAAGAAAGGAAGACATCATCTGCGCATGAAAACAAAAGCAAAGTCATGAGTGGCAAAGGTAAATACTCGAGCACGCGAAAGAAACAGAGACACCAAACTAAAATACAATAATGTACAACGTACACATGCTAGGTGATCTAGGCATAGTACTTTTTAAGGTAAAGCCCGTTCCGGGGCTCTCCTAGGGAAATTCCATCGTAATCGACTAACTCGTAGGTGCCTCTGTGTAGAACACATTTCACAATGTAAGGGCCATGCCACAGAGGTTCTAACCTACCTGTCCCCAATTTGTCATGAGCCTGGTCATAGACGAGGAATAAGTCTCCTTCTGCAAAAGTCCGAGGATGGACGGATTTGTCGTATTGATTTTTAATCCGTTTCTGATGTGTCTCATTAACGAGAGTGGCATCACGCCGTGTTTCGTCTAGTTTGGATAGATATAAGAAACGTTCTTCTTCGGCAGAAGTGTGGGGTAGGAGTTCTACTTTAAGTTTCAGAGATGGAATCTCACACTCGATTGGTAAAACAACTTCGATGCCATACACCAATTGGAAAGGAGTAAATCCAGTTGCGGTTTTCACGGAAGTACGGTAGGCCTAGAGAGAGGAGAAAAGTTGTAGATGCCAGGATGTCTTGTTTTCCCCTACCATGCGTTGAATCATGGTTTTTAGGACTTTGTTGATGGCCTCAACTTGTCCGTTGGCCTGAGGATAGTATGGGGATGAGTTTTCATGGAGAAAACCCAATTTGACATGCAATTCGCTCATCATCTGGTTCTTAAAGTGTGCACCGTGATTAGTGACAATGGCGCGTGGTACACCAAAACGAGTTATGATGTGGTTAAAAAGAAATAGAGCTGCGGTATGACCATCGTTCAGAAAGGTAGGCATAGCCTCAACCCATTTTGTAAAGTAGTCGACGACGACGATTATATAATCGTGCCCGCCGGATGAGGTAGGCTTACATTGCATGAAATCGATACCCCACTTGGAAAAGGGGTCGATGGCGATAATGGGATGTATCTTAGTAGGGTGGGTGCGTGCCTTGTTGTTAAAAACTTGGCAGGGTGGGCACTTTTTGACTGCCTCGATACAATCTTTGAAAATCGAGGGCCAAAAATAGTCGGCACGTAGGATTTTTTGGGTTGTGGCCATTCAAAAAAGGTGACTGCCATAGGCGCCAAGGTGACAATCGTTCAAAACGTGTTCATTCTCTGTGTGAATCAAACATCGTCGAAGGATAGTATCAATACCACAGCGATACAGAGTGTCGCCGACGATAAGGTAACGACGATAATGGTGGCGAATACATCGACGCTCTTCATGAGAAGTGTTGGGCTGAAAGCGTTGTGTTTGGAGGTAAAGGAGGATGTCTCTGTACCAAGGATTAGAGGTGCTGATGAGGAAAAGAGTTTCATTGGGGAGAGGATATCTAGGTTCGATGTCTTCATCAGCACGGGGGAGATCACAGATGAGCTCCGCAAACACCAGGGACCTTTTGGCTTTGGACTTTGTAAATTCAAGATCGAATTCTTGAAGGATGACGATCCATTTAGAGTATTTTCCCCCAAGCACTTGACGTGTCAAGACGTAGTACATGGGGTTTGAGTCCGCAATCACCGTGGTGGTGCGTAGTAAGATGTAATGGCAAAATCTTTGGACAACGATGATGGCTGCCAGAGCCAGTTTCTCTACATGTGAATATCGAAGTTCGGGTCCAAATAGGCTCTTACTCAGGTAATAGATCACATGTTCCTCATCATTGGGGTCCTCCTAGACTAACACCATTGCAATAGTGGAAGTGGAGGAAACTAAGTAAAGGATGTAGTCCTTTGTATACTCCGGAGGATGTAACAAAGGTGCGTGGGTCAGAGCATGCTTGAGAGAATCAAATGACCGTTGAGTGATGTCATCCCAGATGAAAGGGGTGTTTTTCTGCAACAATCGCATGAATCCTTTAGTTATCTCATCGTAGTTACAAATGAAACGGTGAAGGAAGTTTGCTTTTCCTTGCAAACTTTGGAGTTGGGTTAAATTGGTAGGTGGGGGTAAGGCTAGAATGGCCTTAATATTTAAGGGATCCACTCTAATCCCACCTTTAGAGACAATAAAACCGAGGAGTCGACCGGATTCGACAGCAAAAATGCACTTATGTGGGTTCAAGTGGATACGGTAGAACCGACATCGAAGAAAAATAGCCCGTAAGTGATCAACGTGATCGGATCGATTGGATGAGTGGGCAGGTAAGTAATCGAGGTAAGGTTCTGTGATATGCTTGATATCGTGGAAAGCATACGACATGGCCTGCTGGAAAGTAGCACCAACATTTTTGAGACCAAAAGGTAGTTTTCGATAGGCGAAAGTTCCCCACGGGCAGATAAAGGCTGTCTTATGTTGATCAGCAGGTAAAATTTCAATCTGGTTATACCCAGAGAAGCCATCCATGAAAGAGAAGATTACGCTCCCAGCGCAATTATCAATGATTTGGTCGATGAAGGGCGTAGGGTAGTTGTCCTTGGGACAAGCTTTATTGAGATCCCGATAGTCAACACAAACACGAATGGTTCCTTGTTTTTTGGCAACCGGAACAAGGTTGGAGACCCATTCTGTCAAAGGGACAGGATAGATAAATCCAGATTTTAGAAGTTTCTCAACTTCTGCCTTTATAGCTACGATTTTCTTGGGATGAACCAGGCGAAGTTTTTGTCGAAAAGGTTTTGTTCCAGGGTAAGTCTTGATTTCGTGCACGACGATCGAAGGGTCGATCCCTGGCATTTCCTCGTAGCTCCAAGCGAAGACATCGCATAATTCTTTAAACAGAACAATGTAAGAGACCACTTCTTCGGGTGTGCAATTAGCACCAAGGTTAATGTTTTCCACAATGCCTTCTTTGATCGAAATATCAATAACGATCGTGTTAGAGATATTGCCCATATTCCCCTTAGAAAGAGTATCTTGTGTGAGGATGGGAAATTGTGGAGAATGGGTAACATCAGGAGGGAAGACAGAGTGTATGTCTTGGTGAATTTCTTCCAGAGGCAGAAGAAAAGAGGATCGATGATGGTTATCATCCCAAGGTATGTCGTCAATACTAAGCATTTCCATAATAGATTCGTCAGAAGGGAAAATTTGGGAAATGTAATCGATTGCAGACGATAGGGAATCCAACCATGAAGGCATCGAGTAGGCATTAGGTGCCAATAAATGTGGGTTATCTGGAGAGGGAGAGGTAGATTGAATAGCTACGTATGTAGCCTCGACTGGGAAAAGTGGCATAGTGTCACCTAGCACATCGAATTCCATTGGACTAGGTACAATCCAAGGGTCAGATGATTCCAAGGATTGATAAGGCATAGTCGAAATCATATTGACGGTGGCAATATGATTTGCGGTGGGTGGAAGTGGTGTAGGGAAGGTACCCATAAGGCTAGAATATTTTAAGAATCCAACACCAACGCTTTCATACGTAACTGGGTGGTCTCCTAGAAAAGGAATGTTGTTGGTGACAGGGGCGTGAGCGTTGGGTGTACAGAAATCTAGTTGATCGATAGTGACAATTTTGCCTTGATGGGGGAATTGTACACATCGAAACATCGACGAGGTGACGACAGTCATAGCATAGAACCAACTTCTTCCAAGTAGTAGGTTGTAATCGAGGGGGGCATCGACCACCTCGACATCAATGGTAATAGTTTTGCTGCCCAACTGAACGACTAAGGATTGTAAAAGTCCGTGTGGATGAAAACCTAGCCCATCGAAAGCGCGTAACATCATAGGGTATTTGTTAAGGGCAGGTGATTTTAAGCCTTTCCAACAAGCTAAAGACATGACACAAGTAGAGGCTCCCTCATCCAAGATAGTTCGATGGATTTGTTGATTGTGAACAACAACATCGATCTGGAAAGCTAGTTGGTGGGATAGTCGTGGTTGATGCTCATCCAGATTAAACGTGAGGTTATTAGATGACTCAGGATCGAAAGCACCTATGGCAGCTAAGAGCGTTCTACATTGGCTGGGACAGTGTTGTAGAACTTCCAAAGAAGACATAGCACACAGTGCTTGAGCCAAATCTTCAACAATGTTGTAGTTTTGGGCAACCCGTGAACTAGGATTGAAGGTAGATTTTCGGATAGTACTCTTAGGAGGGCGTAAGATGGAGTCAAACGAAGGTTTCTCAATCTGAAGTGGCCCGGATGGAGGGCTAGTAGACGAAGGACTAACGGAAGATGGTAATGGGTCTGATACAAAACCGTTAGTAGTCTTCAACTTATCAGGTTTAATCGGTGTGTCATATGTCGCAGTGCGAGTGGTCAGATTAACCCCGTTAAACATGTAAATGTGGGCACTTGTCGAGGCCTCATCATGGGGTTGGTTGGAACTGCCCCCTACAGTGGGGGTTTGAGCAACCAAAGATTGCTGCTGCGGAAAAGGTTGGGTAAGCACAACGGGTTGGGAATTTCCCTTAAAAATTTTGGTCACTTCATCACGATGTGGAAAATCTCAAGTGTAGTGATCATCACCACAAATGAGACATGGGAACTTCGGTTTCCGTTGTGGTTGTTTTCCGACAGCAGGGGTTTGAGGTTGATTTTTTGGTGGTTCATTGTTGTTGTTTTTCTTGGGTTTATTTATTGCTTTCTTCTTGCCCCCAGGTTGTTGTGAAGGGGTCGATTGGACCGCATTCACCTCAGAGATCTGAGTTTGAGGGGGGGTAGAAGAGGGTGCAGTCGGACTGGGAGAAACCATCGAAGCGGGCCGCTGGGTTGTTCCAGTCGATTGGGAAGTATATTGGGTTTTGACGAAGCCAATAACTCCATCCGCATGCGAGGTAGACGATGGTTTAGATGGATCATTAGTGGTATGGGTAGTTTTCGGTATCAACTCGTACAGAGTAACAGATTGCAAATAAACCAAGTCTAAGTATTGAGCTCGAGCAATAGCTTCTTCCTCTGTGACTACACCACCCATGGCAACATCATGAGCGATTTGGGGTAACAATGATTTAGTGAACCATTCCACTAATAATTGGTCAGAAATGACTGCTTTAATTAGCCTTCGTCGTCATCTCCATTCATGAATATGATCAAAAATATGTACGGAGGTTGTCTGACAGAGGGAGGTCAATAGTTTAGTACCCATCTTGTATCGAATGGGTAATTGGAAGTGTGTGAGGAAGGACATGGCGAGGGAGTTTAAATCGTGAAAAGAAGCGCGTGGTAGTTCAATATACCACTTTGCTGCAGAACCCATAAGTGTTCATTGGAAAAGACGCAAACGTATAGAATTGTCCATGAGGGAGTTGGATGAACACCACAAATGGAAAGTCATCACGTGGTTGTTTGGGTCTTCTCCAGACTTTCCGTCGAATTTTGGAATATCGGAAGGAAGTTTAGCTGGAATAGCTGGCCAAACCGGAGAATGAAAAATAGGATTATTCGTTAACCGAGACAAGTCTGGAAGGTCCAGAGTTGCGAGGAAAGGTAGTTGTCGGTTAACCTTTGGGTAATACTGGTGTGGCATAGGGACACCAGTAGGGCCATACACTGGGTTATGCAGATAATTGTAACTAGTGGGCCCTCTTGTATAAGGTTGGTGTTGACCAGGGTACACAGGATTTGAAGTGTTTTGAGAAACATGTGCGAGCGGAGGATAACTGGATGGGTTTTGAGGATTATAAGCTGGATTTGGCATTTGTCCATAAGGAGGTTGTTGTGGAGCTTGAGAATTGTGCCCCCCTGAGAACTATGGATTTCCTGGAAAAGGGATATTCCACGGATTAGGCGTGGTAGACACATTTTGTCCATATGGTTGATGGTAAGCTCTGGATTGAGGCTGCCCCCCAGCATGAGGGTGCCCTCCAAATGGAAGTTGTCCTCCAGTGGGAGGATGCCCCCGAGCTTGAGGTAGAGTTCCTGGAATTTGAGAACCATACGTAAATGACTGACCGGTACCACTGAACGGATTAATACCACCAAGACCGGTCCCTTCGGGTTGTTGGATAGGTATGGAACTTCCCAACATAACTTGGGTAGTAGTGGTAGCGGAAAAATTTAGTGCTCTGTACCCAAAAGGGAGTGATGACGAAGGTCTAGGTGTTACTGGTGTGCCAATTGCAGCTTGGCTAACCACCGCATTACCGGCAGGGATAGTCGGAATGTGAGGGACCATTGTAGAATGGGCCGTCTGGAGAGAAAAAGTAGACATTGGGCCAACGGACGATGTGTTCGGACCAATGGATGGTGTGGCCATAAAAATGGTAGTACCGATAAAATGGTTTAAGGGTACAGTGTAGGTAATAGGTGCGTCGACACCTATTTCTGCTCCATAAAGATCTCGCACCATGCGCAGTGGACTTTGAACAATGTCTATGGTCCAAAAGGGGTCATCGACTAAAGGGTTTGAATGAGACCCAGTCGAAATGTCAGAAGGATTGACGATGACAAATTCACCGACTGAATTCAGTTGGAGAACACGTCGCTCATATCCCTCCGGAATGCGGAAAGCTTCCGGAGACTCTGAAACAATTCGAAAATTCTCTAAAGGAGTGGGAACTTCTTCTTGGGAGGTTGTAGTGTCTTGAACCTCACTCTGTTGAGGAAATTCCTCCATAGAATGAGGGGGTAAAGGAGTGTTTCCTTCCATATTTTCTGGAGGAAGTCCCTGTAGCATTCGCAAATGGCGTGGAGGGTCGATGTTGGCGAAAAAGAGTCAGCGGAAAAGATCTATGGCCAACTACCGAAAAGAAACAACATACGCTAATAGAATCTAAGAATCATAACCAAGCAAACATGACCTTCTTTCGATGACCGTACTAGTTGGTGATGAAATCCAACGTCGCGTGATCAAGTCGAGAAGGGGTGGGGATATGGTGGAACAGTTACAATGGCGACCTGCTTAATGGAATTTCACCCTGGTGCAAGCTTCCACGCAGTAATTGTGGATTTACCCTCCAAGGAGCCCGAGTGAGTTTGACCAATGTATGCTCCAGGTACAGTGAGACTTCCCTTCACTGTCACCTTGTGTAAGACCCTAAATATTATGGCCACTAAGGTTACCAATTCCCAGTCAGCCCCTGGGCGGGTACAGTCGACAGTCCAGTCCGAACGTACGGGCAGGGTATCTAGCCCAAAATCAACTTGAAAGGATTCCACTCAACATTGTGGGTATACCTTTAAGCGATCCCCATAATACGATCTGACCACTACAATCAATCAAACCACGGAGGGATAATCTCTGTAGATTTCTCGAATGCGACCTCATGCGTAACCCCTGTGTGAGAGGGGGATCCTAGGCAGACTTATATGACAATTGGATTGGACTCTCCCTAGCTCAGGATGCTAATGTTTGTTTTGGAAACTTTGGAGAGTTATTCTCACAGCCTAATCCAAAGTACTAGCCCTAGTCTACTGTTGGTGGAGGATCCTAGAAAAGAAAACGTTCTAGATAATATTTTATAGCTGTTCTTTACTCAAAAGGGGTGCATGGAAGTGAAACAGATGGAGTGATGACTTAGTCCCCAAAAATGCATCAAAGATGATAAGCAGTCATTTCTTTTCGATGAACATCTATTTAAGGGAGAGAGAGAGAGTTCTTTTCACTAACAAGCACTAATAAGGAATGTCCTCAAACAAATTTTCTTCAATCAAATCCGACGTGGTGCTAAAACTTTTTGAAATACCTTCTAATATGCAAAATCAATCATGAAGATGTCTCTTTACTGTTTGTATGTGAATAACGATTAATTCAAAACAACACTTTTCTTGCCAATTATCCTTTTGGATCAAGGAAACTCAGACATACACAAGAAGGTTTCGTACAAACAATACACCCTCTCGTTGTGATAAAAAATAAGAAGCAAAAGGAAAGAAAAAACAAAGAAAAAACAAGAACTTCACACCAAAATAAATGTCGAAGAACAATGACCTTAACTAAAACCAAATGAAAATATCCGTAGGCTTCTGATGTCCTTCACCAGAGTTTTTCTCTCAGTCAAAGAGGAGAGAAAGATAATGCATTGGTTTCAGACTCCAAACAGCAGAAAAAATCAACAATAGTGAAGAAGGCTACAAAATATAAACAACAAGGTGTTTGTTCCTCAGAAGGAAGGATGCCAAAGTTGAAAATGGAGAAGCATTGACTTATAGGGAGGCTCAACAAGTGAGGCACAAAGATTAGACCCTGAAACCAACAATTCTGGAAAGGTTTTTGGCTGAAAGAGGGCTGGCGCTCTGGTGTAAAGGGAACCAAGCGTTATAGAGCTCTGTGCAAGGTAGCGAGGGAGTGTCGACGCTCTGTTAACACAGCCACAGGGGCGCCAAGTTTAAAAAGCTCCCAAAAATGTCAAAAAATCCAAAAATTGCAGTCTAGTCTTGTCAATCAAGCCGAGTATGATGGGTTAGGGAGTCAATCAGCTCATGAAATCAATCAAAACGGGGTGAACCAGGTCTGAAAACAATCAAGGGGTAAGACAATGTCTATGAGGAGAAATCAAAACAAAAAGGTTTCGATTCGAGGCTCCCCAACGGAGTCGCCAGTTTCTGTTGAAGGAAAATCTCCCTGCGGACAGGTAGATCGCCTCAAAGAGATAGACTCTTAACTCTAAGACAGAAAGTGCTTAATGTGGACACTGACTTCCTTTCATATCTATACAAACTAATGCATGAGGAGGAAGGAGAACAAAAGTACCTTTTTACCGACGTTTGTCCCTGCACGCTCCGAGTTGAGCTCCAATCTTTCGCTCCTCGGTGAGCCCTGTAGACAAACAATAGTATGACCACTTCCTACTCTATTGATATTAGCTTGAAAACAGATCTATCTATCAGATATAAGTTCATGCAAGATCATACACAAACTAGAAAGAAACAGGCCAAGCGTGTCATATTAATGAGAACAATGACAACAGTAACTTACAATCGTAGATGCGAATGTGACAACTTCGTCAAGTCCCCTTCGTCTAACCCTTGCTCAAAAGATACACAACCTGGATGATAGCAACTTCACTGATTACTCTCCTCCAATTCACAGTGTGTTTCCTATGAGATCATAGGTTTCATGCTTGCCATTCTTTCCCCTTTCCACCATCATAGAGCTTGCTTATATAGGTTAGAGAGGCTTAACCTCTTGAGGTATCTTTAGGGTAGGTTGAGGAATTCCCTCCTTAGATCAGGGATCTTTTGATTGAACCAGAAATTCGAATGGAACTGCCTTCCAAACTTGAAAGATCCTCCCCTTATTCTCCTCAACATATCAACTACTGCCCAGATTAGACAACGCTCCCTCAAAAGGGGCATCAGGGCGCTATAATGCTCCCTAGTAGGCTCAAGGGGAGTGCTAGTGCTTCAAAGATGTGTAGCGCTCCTTCAGAGGGGTGATTTGGTGTTATAACTCTCCCTAGCACCTTGTAGGGGAGCGCCAACGCTCCTAAGGCTGATGTAGGGGAGCGCTCTCCCTTAAAACCCTAGTTTAAGAGCTCCTTTCAGGTGGCAAGAGATTCTTGACTTCAGTTAACCATCCTTCTTCCTGCAAATCAGGTGTTTGAGGTATTCTGAGTGTCTCCTTAGTGTCGTCATCGTGGCAATATGCCTTGTTTGACATTTGCGACACTTGTGAACAACATGCGACACTTGTGACAATTGTGAGGAACATGCGACACTTACGACAGTTGAGAGGAACATGCGACACTTATCAAATCGAGTAATATTGATGTGTAACACCAACTGTGCTAGTCAATTAAATATACAAATCGGTTGGGGGCATATAATATTAGACTAGAAAACAATTACTTGGTAGCAATGGGATTTTGTGCCCTCCCCATTTCTACTTTTTTCCATTTTCTATTATCCCTTTTTCTTTTTAATTGCTCTGCTTAGTGGTCTTTTCGAAAATTCCTTGGTGCATCCATTGGCGGACTAACGAGTTCACATTTATGGTCACGCTTCTACCTTATTCCATAATTACCCACTTTGTCGATTGCGGGTGCCGGGCTGGCGGGTTCAATATTGGTCCCCTAGCTTCCGGGGGTCTACGATATATAGATTGGTCATCATGCGCCGCCATTACACATTTTTCCAATAAAAAAATCAAAGGCATAGAATTTGACCCTTGGGTCCTCATGTTTCCTGAGTATATCCGTTGACACCCTATTTTGTATTCCATCTCCTTCCACCCTGCATGTGACATTAAGAACTATTATGGAAAATATACAATGCATATGCTTGTTTAGTCTTTTTTATGTTCATCTACACATGCTTGCATCAGAAAAATTTGGAGTAGTGACATGGCCATGAGCAGTCAGTCATCCCAGACATCAACAGACTGACAAGGCCAAAGGTAAAGATGCATACATTCTATTCCTACTATGTTTACCAAACAAATATCCTCGGCTATTTATTCATCTATGGCATGGTGAATATGTTGATGTCATCTGCAATACATGGTTTGTAGTTCACAAGAAGTATCAACAAGTACAAGCGAGACGCGGAACATAGCGCAGGTTCCGCAGACTAAGAGGTGTAGTTGCAAAACTCTGGCTCCATAGTTCATCGAAGTTATGCGTCTACTCATAGATTTATGCCAGTGAAAAAAGAATACAAAAAAATAATGCACACTAGCATTCACTTTAGTTTTCCTATTCAAAAATGGTTACCAGGTATAGACTTGTAACACCCAAAGTACTATCAATAAAGGGCTTGAATAGCCGCCGAATTGGACAAGTGTTCATCGGGGACATAATGGTCACCTATAACACCTACTTGGACAAGGAAAACAAAACTAGATCCATTATGTGTGCTGACATGATAGAAAAGGAGGCCATGATGACAGTCACACTGACTATTCCTACACAACTTGTCTAGAAACATGTAGAAAAGATATTGTCGGGTAATGGGATATCCATTACAAATTTTAATATATTGCCCAAAACAGTATATGACTGTGGTGATTGTGATCAGATTATTTCACTCAACGAAACAAGTATTGTGGAAAAAATTCTCGTTGTTTGTTCAGAATATCATTTCATCCTGGATGTAACTATCATCCAGCTTGCATAGAACAATGATATTTACCCAGTTAGAACCATTGGCGCAGTTGTTACACTGGCGAGAAAACTTGGCTCGCAACACATTCAACATATAAAATATGGAGAGTCGGACAACGATAAGGAAATGGTACCATTTTCCATATCCAGTTTTGTGCTTTACTTTTGCATGTGCATGTATCTCAGGTAAGTTACACAAATATTGCACTGTTCCATGTTGCAACTGCAATTGTTCGATACCTATTCAAATTTGTTTTCGTCAATGGAACAACAATTGCATAAAGGGAAGTTTCCACTTATCCTCTTCAAAAATATAACAAAGAAAAGGGATGTTAGAGAAAGTATCTTTCAAACAACCCAAACAACATTTGTAACAGAGTTGCGAGTAAACATAGTACAGGATCTGAAGAAACTAACTAGCTCTACAATTGTTGTGCGTATACATCTACATAATCATCCTCACTTTGCTTATACAAATAGCCTTCACCAAATTTCTGTGGCTTGTTTTATTTATTTTTTATTTTTTCAAGGGGGGCGGGGGGTGCAGTTGTGTATTATATTGTTCAGTGTATTAATTCCTATGCTCGTGTTTCTAGGTTGAAGGTGTTTTGGTTGCAGTGAATACGTACTCGATCCCTTTGAGCCTGTATGTGCGAAATGCAACTCTCCTGCTTCTCCTTCCTCTTTGATAGGTGATGATACGATTGATTGTCTATGATGCAATGAAAAATGTCCATATATATATAGACATCGCCTCAATGCTACCATCTGAACCATGGGCAACACAACCATACATTGTACAATTAGGCAACCTCTGTTACAAGATGTGCTTCCTAGGTTAGCAAAATTGTCATATGAAGCATACCTACAGAAAAAGGAAAGTAGTGTCTACATGCTGCGCGAATTTAGGATACACAACAAATTTACCTTAAATGAGGACAATGCAATATTGCATATCGACTGAAGAAGTAAAAAAAAAAACAAGAAAAAAAAAACATATCAAGCTTTGGCAGGAAACGAAAATATCTCATGTGTCTCTGTAATATTTCTTCAACACCCAGATGAATGTTCGTCGGACTCGAGTGCTTGAGAATATAATTACAAATGCAATCGATGTTGTTATTTTGATGTTTTCTTACATCTCCCAGTAAGAATTTTGCAGTGTGTCTCTGCAATATTTCTTCAACACCCAGATACTTGGTTCTTGGTTGTATGCTTCGTATGTCAATTTGTATATCACAGAACTCTGAGTGTTATTTGGAGGACACGAAACAATAGAATTACAATTTTTTAGTCAGCTAGCCGTCAAGTCCTCCTGTCAACTTGTATAGCGTTGTGACACAAATGTAGTATGTGGCTTGTTTTAGCAGTTTTCCTTGATCAATGAACTTGATAAAATTAATCTCCTAGAATAATTTGAAATAAACGAATATATATTGTGCTGTGTGAAGTCCAATGGTGCTATCATATCAACAAGAGGCCCTTAAAATTCAAATTGGTCGTTGTTATACTTGCGGTGATAGAATTTAAAAAATCTTTGTTTTGTTTCCTTCATTTTTTTTTAAATAAGAGATTTAACATCCTTTAATAATTTTATGTAATTAAATTGTACAATATCAATATTTAATATTAATAATTTAGTATTTGAAAATAATGGTTTTAGATAATGTTAGATAGTTGATAGGGATGACCATCTGTAAACAATCGCGATCTTGAGCCCGCCAGTCCTGAAGTCCGTCTGTCAATTTGTATATCACGGAACTCCGAGTGCTGTTTGGAGGACACAGAACAATAGAAGTGCAATGTTGATCCAACCAGCCCGCAAGTCCGCTTGTCAATTTGTATATCGCGAAACTCTGGGTGCTATTTCCAGGACACAGAACAATAGATGCCCAATTTTGAGCTCGCCATCCCGAGAACCCATGATCCAAAAAGTGGCTAAGTATGGAATGAGGGATCCGTACATGCTCTATAAAATCTCATGTCCATACTTTATAAAAGTACATATTTAGTATGTATTAATCGTTTATCGGAAAATTTCTAGGTGCAGAAGTTGGCGGATACACGTGTTTAGATTTCCACTTACTTTTGTATCACCAGCCCGACCGACCACTTCCCTGTTTCATATTGTACAAACTTTTTGGATCGCAAGTTTCTGAATAGGCGGGTTTTTCTTTTAAATAAGATATTTAACATCCTTTAATAATTTTATGTAATTAAATTGTACAATATCAATATTTAATATTAATAATTTAGTATTGAAAATAATGTTTGTAGATAATGTTAGATAGTTGATAGTGATCACCATTCGTAAACAATCACAATTTTGAGCCCGCCAGCACTGGAGTTCGTCTGTCAATTTGTATATCGCATAACTCTGAGTGTTGTTTGGAAGACACAAAACAATAAAAGTGCAATGTTGAGCCAACCCGCCCGCAAGTCCGCCTGTCAATTTGTATATCGCGGAACTCTGGGTGCTATTTGTAGGACCCAGAATAGTAGAGGCCCAATTTTGAGCCCGCCAGCCCGAGAACCTGTGATCCAAAAAGTGGCTAAGTATGGAATGCGGGATGCGTACAAGCTCTATAAAATCTTTGTACATATTTAGTATGTATTACTCGTTTTTCAGAAAATTTCTAGCTGTGGAAGTTGGCGTATTCACGTCTTTAGATTTCACTTACTTTTATATCACTAGCCCGATCAAACGATTCCCCATTTCATATTGTACAATTTTTTTGTCTTGTGGGTTTCTGAACAGGTGGGTTACCAGATAGGCAGGTTCAACATTGCATTTCCATTGTTCCGCCGCCTGCAAACAACATGCAAACTTCTGCGATCTACAAATTAGAAAACAAATTGAAATAAAAGAATATATACTATGTGAAGTCTAATGGAACAATCATATGAATGAGAGGACATTAAAATTCAAATTTGTCTTTGTTATAATTGTGGTGAAGCTAACAGTACAAAAACTTTACTTAAACATCCAAAAATTGATTTTCTTGTAACTTTTCGATGCTTCTCTTATACAAACAGATCCTGGAAACTATAAACATCGCTCGTTGTATCTATTCATAAATTGAAGAACCCGTTAACATGTTTAATGCACTCCATAGTTACTATTAACACCATCAATGGTGCTTTCTTACAACAATTCCCGCTTCCGAAAATTGCCATCCACTTTCTCTTGTGCCCTCTACTTTCCCTTTCTTTACTTACTCGTTTTTTGGAAAATGTCTAGGTGCGGGATTTGGTGGATTCACGTCTTCAAATTTCCATTGTTACTTTATATCACCAGCTCGACTGACTGCTTCCCCGTTTCATATTGAACAATTTTTTTGAATCGTGGGTTCCCGCATAGGCGGGTTCAACATTGCGTTTCCATTGTTCTGCCGCTTGCAAATAGCACCTGGACTTCCACGATTTATAAATTAGCAAACAAATTCCCCTTCATCTCATATGATTTCACTTTCTGTTTGCTTGGTCCTTTTTTTGAATGTCTCATGCTTTTATATACAACACCCGAAGTTCATAAATATCCAAATTTCCCTCTCGACATTGCGCTTCCACTGTTCCCCTACACACAAACAACACCCGAAATTATGCGATATACAAATTGACGGCCGAAATCTGTCACTGAGATACAATTTGACCATCGACCCCTCACGTCTCCTGGGTATATCTTGTGACCCTTTTTTTTGTAACTCGCCCAACCGCTTTCCATACTTGGGCATTTCTTGGAATCTGTTTTGTGAGTTGGCAAGTAGACGAAATGTACAATGCTTGGTCGCTCTTCGCCATCACCACTACCTTCGTACTTCTTTCCAGATATGCAATTATTAAGCTTTAATGCTAGTAGTTCATCGTACAAGAACCGTTAAGATTGTCATTAATGTCTGGAAGGCCGGAGAAGATTTGTCTTTACTATGAAATAAACCAAGATTTGCGGAGAAGAAGGTTATCCTTTCCAAGTATTCATTTCAAACATGATGCAATCTCTTTCATGCGTTGGTCGGTTGGCTCCTTTAAGAAATCTCTAATTCTTAATCGCTCTTCACCGTCACTGCCACCTTCACACGTTTTTCTAAATATGCAATTAGTGAGCTTTAATGGTAACAACTCATTACGCATGAACCCTGGAGATTGTCATTGATCAGTGAAAGGCTCGAGGAGATATTCCATTGATACGCATTAAACCAGGATTTGCGGAGGGTTATATTATCCCTCCCCATTTTTTTATCTCAAACATCGTCTGGAGAAAATGAAAATTATCGTTAACTTGTGTCATCAGTTCTGTCTAGATACAATAAACACCTTTGGGCATGATGTACAAAGGTTCCAGTATTCCAGGGCATATTATTACCACTTATCTCCCTCCTTCCAGGAGAAGAAAAGGAGATGGTCCCTTGGTACACTGAGAGATATATTTCAAGCCAAAGAATTCTAAGGCAACCCTGCCTGGTCAGAGAACCTACCCAGTTGCATTGATGGCTCGTGCAGAGGTTGATGCCATGGATTTTTAGCTAGAAGAAGATTATTTGATGGACGATGATACGACAATAGATGATGGAAATGCAGAGACTATTCCCACTCCTGCGCCCAAATTGAAATCAACCATAATGGGTGGAACTTCCCAGCTTAGTGATGGTGGTATTGACAACACCAAAAGAAAGATTTTCAGAAAAGAAACCGATGCTAGACACAATAGTCGCTTTGCAGCTCGAAAGTAGGAATTCCAGAGGTCCAAATTAGTCCGTTCTTGGTGGAAGACTTTCACTGTAAGGAAATGATATGTTGATGCTCCCAGAGATATATTTCAAGCCAAAAAACTATTCAATTGCGGGACTACTATCATGTTCTCTAGATATACAATTAACATCTTTGGGAATGAGGACCAAAACCCCCATTGGTGCAAGGAATATTTCTACTAGTCATCTCCTTCCACCCGGAATGGACTAATTTGGGCCTCTGGAATTGCACGTGCAACCTGTGTCCCTGAAGTTTTTCGACTATGGAGAGGCGGTTTCTTGGTGTGTCCTAACTTTCAGTTAAGGGCTATTCCATTTTCCCTACAACATTTTTCGACTTCTTCCTCATGGGAAGCTTCTGAGAACTATCAATTTTACCACAGGATGATCCAATCGAGGAGAAAACTGCAAGGATTTCCTAAAATAAAAGGCATGGTAATCAGTTTTGTATGCATGTTGAAGAGAATCTTGATGGCTCCTACATGTTGTGGATCCTGTGTCTGTGTTTGTGGCAGATTCGTTCAATGTTTTGGCCCAAATAACTGGGTCCAATTTCTAAGGATAGATGTACAGTGCTCAATGTTTTTTTTTTTTTTAAATGGATTTGTTATTAAAACAATTTTCCTTGGAGTCTTGGTTGCTGCTTCTTTTCTGGATTTAACGCCTCTTCTCATTGGCATGGTTCAATAGTCTTGTAGTTCTTCGATATTGTATTTTCTTAGGTAATTTGTTCTAAAATGGAGCATCTAACAATTATATGACAATGTACTGTGTCGATCCATGAGGCTTTTATGCAAACAAAAAATGGATTACATGCAGTTTCAAACCAACATTCAATTCTATTCGTAATGCCGATAGAAGACATCAATAACAAATCACAATGTTGCAACAAGATCGTCATTCTTGTTTCTAGACATGCAATTATTAAGATTTAATGCTAACAACCCATAATGCAATAAGTTTAATACTTAAGTTAATATGTTGCAGTCATGGAAGAATGTATCAATAACACACTTACACCCACAATTTGCAATAAAATCTAATCTTCAACAAAGCATTTGCTGACAATTACTAGAAAATGATGGTTTTGCAACAATGGGGCTTGTTTGAAACCAATTCACACTTACGGAATTTCCCTCCACCTTTCTATTTTCCCACTCTATTCCCTGTAGTTACTCTTTCTGGTTACTTAATCATTTTTTTTTTCCGGAAATGCCTTGTTGCACGGGTTGGCAAATTCACGCATTTCGATCGAGCGCTTCTCCTTTGTCTAAATTGCACTTACCATTGTTCTGTGACCTGCAAATAACACTCCAACTTCTGCGATATGCAGATTTACTTCTGGATTCCCACATCATCCCCTCCTCCGTGTTACACATTTTGCACCAAAATGTTCCGATATATACAATTTGACACTCGGGGCCTTACGACTCCTTGGGAATCCGTCACCCTATTTTGAATCCCATTGACCACTTTCCACACTTGACAATTTCTTGACATCTCTTTGGCAGATCGTCGAGTTCGCAGGTTCAGGAAATTTCAAATTTCTAGATGTTGTTTCTTGTGCCCGCTACCTTTAGATTTATTTTCAAGTATATGCAATATGTATACAACTTATCCAACAACACACAAAAAAGATCTTGCCAAGAAATGGAATATCTATTGCAGATTTGAATATATTGGACCTTCTTTTCCCTCTTCTACACTTGACCAAATTATTGTTTCTTTTTCCCCTCTACTCTCTCTTTCTCTTTAGTTAGTCATTTTTTCAAAAATATGACTCCAACCAACCAGTAGCCATTTGATGCATCGACACTTTTCTGATCGTGAAGAGCTCTATATTGAACTTCCACTATTCCGTCGCTTGCAAAAAGTACCTGGACCTTCACCACGGGTTTCAAAATATGCTGACAAGGGTTCCCTCATGTACGACTCCCTCATTCCATACTTAGCCACTTTTTGGATTGCGGGTTCTTAGGATGGTGGGCTCAAAATTGGGCCTCTATTGTTTTGTGTCCTACAAGTAGCACCTAGAGTTCCACGATATACAAATTGACAGGAAGACTTGCACGCTGGCTGGCTAAACATTTCACTTCTATTGTTCTATGTCCTCCAAAAATAACTTGCAGTTCTGTGATATACAAATTGACAGACAGACTCCAGGGCTGGCGAGCTCAAGATTTTGATTGTTTACGGATGGAAAAGTGCTAAAATGAGCCACAGTCCGACCAACCAGTAACCATTTGATGCCTACGCACTTTTCAGATCACGAATTCCTGGACACTCGGGCTCTATATTGAAATTCCATTGTTCCATCGCCTGCAAACAACACCCAGACCTCCACCATGGGTTTCAAAATAGGCCGACAAGGGTTCCCTCATGTACGACTCCCTCATTTCATACCTGGCCACTTTTTGGATCGTGGGTTCTCAAGTTGGCGGGCTCAAAATTGGGCCTCTATTGTTCCATGTCCTACAAGTAGCACCCAGAGTTTTGTGATATACAAATTGATAGGTGGACTTGTGCGTTGGTTGGATCAACATTGCAATTCTATTTGTCTGTGTCCTGTAAACAACACATAAAGTTCCACGATATACAAATTGAAAAACAGACTCCAGGGCTGGTGGGCTCAAGATTGCGATTGTTTACGGATGTAAAAGTGCTAAAACGAGCCACATACTACATTTGCATCACAGAGGCTATATTAAAGGGAAAAGCATGTCCTTTGTAGTTCTGTTTCCTACAAATAGCACCCAGAGTTCCGCACTATACAAATTGACAGGCAGACTTGCGGGATGGCTGGCTAAAAAATTGCAATTCTATTGTTCTGTGTTTTGCACACAACACTCGGAGTTTCACAATATACAAATTGACAGATGAAGCATACAACCGAGAACCAAGTAAACTTGCGGATCGTATTCCTAGTCGTTGTTTTCTGTGCCCGCCACCTTCACACTTCTTTCCAAGTATATATCTTGGCAGGAAATGGGATATCTATTATAGATGTGAATATATTAGCCCTTCTTTTCCGTCTTCTATGCTTAGCCAAATATCCGTTTCTCTTTTCCCTAAACTTTATCTTTCTCATCACTTATTCATTTTTTTGAAAATGTCTAGCTACGTGGGTAGGCGGACTTGCGGGTTCACGTTTGCAATCGTGCTCTTATATCATGATACCAACCGACTACTTCCCCATTCCATACCTGGTCACTTCTCCGACCATGGATTTCCGGTAGGCGGGCTCTAGATTAGACTTCTATTGTTCCATGACTTGCAAACAGTATCATGACTTCCACGATATACAAATTTACAACCAAACTTAGATCATATTGTCTTTCGTATTACAGTTTTCCTATCATGCCTTCTTCCCTGGTACACATTTTGCACTGAAAAATTATGAGACATACAATTTAACCATCGGGTCCTCATGTATTCTGTGGAACTATTGTCACCCCATTTTGAAGCTCGTATGTTCGCTTTCCATACTTCACCATTTCTTTGAATTTCTTTCGTGGATCATCGACTTGGCGGGTTCAAGAAATATCCAATTCCTAATCGTTGTTTCATATGCCTTTGCCCTTTTGCAATTAACAATTAGAAATTATATATAAGATCTTATTTCTAAGTATGCCATTAGAAAGCGTTAATGCTAAACTAGGATTTAAGGAAATCTCCCATTAATACACATAAAACCAAAATTTCTAGATGGATATATTATCCCTTCCGACTGTTAATTTCCAACATCATGGAATGTCGTTTGCGCGTCATCGGGTTGGTCCATTCACAAAATATTCAATCCTCGATTTTGAAAATGAGTCCGACCGACCATTTCCCTATTCCATACTTAGCCACTTTCTTGGAATTCCGCAAATATACAAACCGACCACTGAATTTCCCCATCATTCTCTTTTCCATTTTACATGTTTTGTAGTCAAAAATTCCGATACATAAAATTTGACCATGGGACACTCGCCTGTCCTGAGTATCACCCATAACCCTATTTTGAATCTCGTCCGACCTCTTTTCAGACCTTGCCATTTGTTCCTTGCTCTCCCTCATCTCCGTGACCTTGGAACTTGTCTATAATAAAAAAATGTTTATATATATATATATATATATATATATAGTACATTTTGCACTGAAAAATTCCGAGACATAGAATTTGACTATCGGGTCCTCACGTCTCCTCTGGAGCTATTGTCACCCCATTTTGAAGCACGTCCTTCCGCTTTCCATACTTCACCATTTCTTCGAATTTCTTTCGCGGATCGTCGGGTTGGCGGGTTCAAGAAATATCCAATTCCTAATTGTTGTTTCCTGTGCCCGCGCCCTTTTGCAATTAGCAATTACTAATTATATATAAGATCTTATTTCTAAGTATGAAATTAGCAAGCGTTAATGCTCAACCAGGATTTGAGGAAATCTCCCATTAATACACATAAAACCAAAATTTTTGGATGGTTATATTATCCCTTCCGAGTGTTAATTTCAAACACCATGGAATGACAGTTGCGCGTCGTCAGGTTGGTCTGTTCATGAAATATTCAATATTCGATTATGAAAATGAGTCTGATTGACCATTTTCCTATTTCATACTTAGCCACTTTCCCAGAATTCCACAAATATACAAACCGGCCGCTGAATTTCCCCATCATGCTCTCTTCCGTTTTACACGTTTTGCAGTAAAAAATTCCGATACATAAAATTTGACCGTGGGACACTCACCTCTACTGAGTATCCCCCATAACCCTATTTTGAATCCCATCCGAACACTTTTTAGACCTTTCCATTCGCTCCTTTCTCTTCCCCGTCTCCGTGACCTTCGCACTTGTCTATAA
>ML800480.1:197165-225171 GCA_009831015.1 Picea engelmannii | reverse complement strand
ATATATATATATATATATATATATATATATATATATATATATATATATATATATATATATATATATCTTGTTTCTAAGTATGCAATTACTGACATTTAATTCTAACAACTCATTGTGCAGGAACCGTATAGATTGTCATTGATGGGCCAAAGGCTCTAGGAGATCTCCTATTAATACACATTAAACCAAGATTTGTGGGGGGTTATATTATCCCTTCTGAGTGTTGATTTCAAGATCATGAAATGTCGTTCGCACGTCGTCGGATTGGCACGTTCACGAAACCTCCAATCCTTAATTGCTCTTCATCGTACCCTCCACCTTCACAATTTTAAATATGCAATAAGTAAGCTTTACTGCTAACAACTCATCATGCACCACCCATACTGATTGTCATTAATCAATGGAAGGCTCGAGGAACTTTCCCATTCATAAGCATTTAACTAAGATTTTGCGGAGAGTTATATTATCGGCTCCAACTGTTCATTTCAACCATCATCTAGAGAAAACCAACGTTCTCATAAACCTATGGCATCAACTCGACAACAGTTATGTGGAGATACGGTGAACATCTTCGGGCCCGAGGACCAGAAATTCTAGTGGTCCAGGGCATATTGTTATTACTCAACCCCTGCTGCCCAGAACGAAGTAATTTGGACCTCTGGAATTTCTCGTGCAGGCTGTGTCCCTGAAGTTTTTTATTGTAAGGAGATGGTCTCTTGGTGCGTCGATAAATTTATTTCAGACAAAAGAATTATTCCATTGTGGGACTGCTCTTCTTTTTCTTTGTCACCTCAGGTCTTCCGCCAGATGTTAAGATTGTTAGAGCCAACATTGACGTTCAGAGGAGAAGATTGCAAACAGTTCCTAGCAAAGAATAATAACGTGTTGGACCTCTTGCCCCATTTATTGGAAGACCTGATTGTAGTTCCTGAAGATATCACAAACTTGCAGGTTAGTTCATTTAGAAATCCATTCTGCAAAATTGCCTGGTTGTTTACAATAATAACGAGACAGGAGTCCACATCAACTGTTTCCCGGATGACTCTTTATATTTTTTATTTCACAGTCAAGGAACAAGCCATTTTTTATTGGGGCAAGTTAATTTCCCATGAAATTTGTTCCCAATTGTCAAGCTTCAAAAGGGAAAATAAATTTTATATGTCATCCTACTTAGTTTTTGTGATAGCACATTGCTGCCAGTTTCCAGAACTGTCTCTGTCCAAGAATGTCAACTGGGAATTCAACCCAGTAATGTTCTGGTACTAGGCCTTGTGGAAGCACAAGGCCTCCCACTGTTTTTATGAGGTTTTTAATGGCTTTGTGTCTGTTTTCAAATTTTTGTTGTTAGGAGAAGATGCTCCCCGCATATCTGATCAGGGAACCAATTTTTTGGATAGGACGGGGACACTTGAACATTTGGATAATTACACTATGATAAGGATTTTTGGCTCCAGGTAAAAACCTGCTCTCCTTCCATGTCACATTATGGAAAAAATGTTTGTTGTAGAAGTAACAAGACAATACAACTACTGGTTGCATCTACTCCAAGAGAAGAGAAAAAAAAGTTCATTCCTCTGCCTTGGAAAGTCGGGGACTTTGTGTTGAAGAACGTCAACAAAATTGGCGAATTCGCAATGCATTCTAGCAACTTCAACTTGAGATATGTTGAAATCCTAAGACGGTTCGACCTCGATGAAAATTTTCTACAACATTTACAAACACTTGGCTTCGACAATTGTTTTTTCAAAAAACACCTATCCGAAAATAGAGCCATTGGCGACAACGCTCCTGCTTCTGATGCTGAAAACCTAGACACACTGCAAAGCAACACTAAATTGTACAAGCAATAGGGAAAAGGCCCCAGTGACAAGACTATTCAATCAACAAATAACACTCCAAAAAGTATGACATCCCGGAGCATCGCTCCAACAACCCACCACAACAACAAAGCAACTTAGAGTTCTTCAAACGAAGGAGGAGATAACGACCCTCCTCACTCTAAAATTGATAGTTCTGACAAGCTTCCAGTAGACAAGAAGAGAAAAACAAATGTGGGACAGGTGGAAGAGCCAGAAATTCAGAGTGAGAACATGAAACTTGAGCCTGATTTGGATAGCGTACTCCACTACCTTGATCAGCCTAGAGACTCCATCTAGCATAGTCGTCCAATGGACATATCTGATACCAAATTTTTTGACGAAGTTGAATCCTTCGTGTTCCAAAGCACTGATTTTGACAGCCAATCCAAAAAATTGATTATTGAAAGAAAAAATTTAAAAAATAAGAAAGAAAAATGTTGTTCAGAGGTTAACCTTGTGAACATGCGACCGTCCCAAATCTGTCAACTTCACATAGCGAGAAGAGATGCACTTCATGATTCCATTGGAGGCATCGAGGCCGAGAATGCCAGATTGAAGGACCGGGTCAAGGAATTGGAAGAGGCTTTGATTCCTATGCCAATGCTTGCCAATCCTTTGGCAATAGCCATGCCTGGCACCCCTGCAGCCAAGTTAAAAGGATCCCCTAGCCTCCTCGCATCATGTAGAGGATATGTGGAGAATAATATCAAGAAAAGAATGGAACTAGTTACTGAGGCGTGGGAAACATCACAAACCATGACTTCCCTTGAAACCAGGGCACATAATTTGCTCGAACATTTGCAAGCAGAGTTAAAATATGAAGAACATTTCTATTTAAAACGGTCCTTCCTTTTCTCACCATTGTCAACAACATGACAGAAACAAGAAGAAGACAACAAGATCTTCCATCCAAAAACCAAATTAGTCAATTAAATGCATGCTGGAAAGAAAAAGTGAAGAACCTGCATCTCATTGTTCAGTCATGTGAACAAGCCATATCAAATAAAGAAAAATTATTCACAAGGTTGTCCAGAATAAACTTAGCCGGAAGGACCAACGACTTCCAAGATCCCAACTTAATCGTCAACTCATTGCCCTTAACTAGGAAAGAGTTCGATAAACAGGTTGATATGTTTAAGGCGTTGTCTTTGGAAAAGTTTTACAACATCCTTGAATATGGTCAAGATCACGTCGACGACTGGCTAGTCGACTATTCAGTACAGAATGAGGAAATTGATCAGGCTATGCATAATCTTTCTATCGACTTTAGGGAATTAGAAAACGAACTTTTCAACATAAAAATCCGGAATGAGATCAACGTCGCCCCAATGAGAAGCTACATTGAAGAATGGCTCGAAAGAGAATTGAAGCAGGCCGCTGACGAAAGGAAACAGGTAGTTGCCATGATTCCAACAGCCATTGACGATATCAATGAAAAGGAATCCGCAAGCAAATAGCAAAAGGGGTCATGTGTACCATCATTGTAAGTCTACTGATCGCATCCTGCTTCTTTATTAAATAGAAATGTCTAGCCAAAGACTGATATCTTTCAAAAAAAAATTCAGGTATTGCACTCTACCGTCGCCCACTTCTTCTTTCTACAGTCTTGTTTCTTGTACATATTTCGCTTATGGTCCGCGAGAGCCCCAATCCCAGTCTATATGACAAACACATTGAAATTTCCAGGAATATGTAACCGACTTTTATTTTTTGATATATTTCAAATAAAACTGTTTTTTTTTTATCTCCTTTTATATTTATGTCTTCATACATTTTTATCTTTCACCGGTCTATATGACAAATGCATTTAAATTTCTAGGAACTTGTAACTTATTTAGTATATTTCAGACTGCACTGTTTTTTTTTATCTCCTTTCATATTTGTGTCATCATAATGTTTTATCTTCCACTATGCACAAATTGTATTTTGTTTTATGCTTTCAAAAAATAAATGGGGCTCTAGAGGCCACGTGTCATTTATTGCATGGATACCACCTGTGCTTCATGTTGCTTGCCACATCTTCGCTCTAGTTTCCATCTACCTCTACTACTTTTTCCTATCCCAATTCAACTCGACAGAGACTACGCTGTCACACAACCTTGTTTCATTCTTTTGTTCTTAGTAAATCCATAAAAAAATGTTGTACACTTTTTTATTCTAACCTTTTGTTAAGAAAATTAAAAAAAAATCCATCGTATTAAATAACTCATATTCACAATTACAACATCTATTACATAGTCGATACTCTAAATAATATACTTAAGTATTTTGTGATGCCACCCCAATGTTTTACAATGGAACGGACCCATTTAAAAAATTAACATATTTGACACTAGCATTTAAAAAATTAGCATATTTGACTTGAATAATTTATTAGGTATAAATTTAATGTTTTGATGATGTGTAAATAAAAATACAATGGATTATTTTTGAAATGTGTGAATGAAAAAGTCAAAAGTCAAAGTAAATTAGAAATAGCTATGTAAGATGAGATACGAAGGATTTTGTATTATTTTGATATGGAGTTATCATTGAAGTAGGAACACATCATCAAGTGAGTGACACATTTGTAAGCAAAGATATAACCTAAATTGCATCAAATACAAAGAATTTAACCATTATGTTAATGACTATGCCATTTAATTTTAATTTTAAATTTTTTTCGTAGTTTTCAATCATCGTTGTTGATGACACTATATACCAAGGATTCTTTAATTATGCCAAACAATGAGCTACTTAAATCCAATATATATTCGAGAATACAGTTGTAAACATATCAAGAATTTGGATTTTTTTTTTAATGTAGATTGATTGATTGAGGTATTTGTTGGGGCTAGAGGGTAGATTTAATTTTTGTATTGTCATGAAGTACAACGAAAGCTACATATTTAGTTGGTCTTCACCATTTTGTTAACAATGGTTTCGAACGCCATAATGACCAACCAATACATGTGTCAGATAAAATTGATTTTTTTATATATGCAAGTGTGTCATGCCATAATGACCTTTTCTAAGTTTCAAAATTGTAAATACTATGGAAAAGGTACACCACATCATGGATCATTTTATGTCACTCTATACCACTTTTTTCTCCCATAAATTTATCAGGTTAATGAAATTTCTATCTTAGAGCAAATAGAGGATGGTGAATTTCTATCTTAGAGCAAATAGAGGATGGTGACAAGCAACATATGGTTTTTCAATAACCACTACATTGTCACCACATCACTCATCACCTTCTCGTGTGAGTCATAGAGGAAGTTTTTGGTGACTCAATGCATAGAGGTATGAATCACAATTTATGATAAATTTGTAACCAAATTAATACCTAAAATCAAAATTGATGAGGGTATTTTAGCATTGATGGCTAGATTAAGGTCTTTGTTAAATAGAAAATGGAAGAAAATTTTAATATTGATGTCATTAGGTTGGCCAATGTTTATGTACTTGCATTGTTGCAACACTTTGATTACATGTTCATCCTATTTCTTGGTAGTGTCAATCTACCCCTGGACTTTGATGAGGAATCTATGGAGATGCCTCTAAATCATGTGCTTGTTGCTTTCTGGGTAGTTCAAATCCTTCATGTCCTTGGATGGGCACATGATGTCAAACTTGATCTTAGTGGTGAATAATATGCATACCATGTAGCTCTTTGTTAGTCGCGGGTTTAATTTTGCACAAAATCCCAACTTTCTGAAATTACAATGTATGTATCACTGTGTTGGCACATCACATATTCAAATCCATATCATTATTGTATTGGTTAAGGTGGAGGAGCTCACTATGATATCAATGGAAAGAGAACAATAATAATGACAATGGTAGGGACAATGACTATAATGATATGCCAAAAAAATAGGGTTAGTAGCTTTGTGAGTTTAGGTGAATTTCCAAACATGTTTTCCCTATTTACATAGATGGAGTAATGAGAAGGGAGAGGTGGCGAACCTTGCATATCCCAACTATCCATTACAAGGAATCCTAAATCTATTTTCACTTGTCATTTGTCGAAGCAATCTCAATGCAATGACGAGATTACAAAATTATTTTTTAAAAACAAATAATATTGAATAACCGAATTTTGAAAAATACGCTAATTACATGCCTTTTACATAAATAAAAAGACTCCATATGATATGACTATGATAATGGGTATTCCTTAGAAAAAAGCATAAATTACATATCCTTTATATGCTTCGCACTACCTTCATATATTATATGCTTCGCACTACCTTCATATATTGTATTTCTCCAATTGTTTGGAGTAGTGGCTACTTGTTCTTTACACCCATGAGGGATGACAATGAGTGTTGGGCACAAGAAGACTTGCTACTATAAAGGTTTCAAGGGAATCTTGAGTTTTGATCCAATAGCAAGGATAGATCAATGAATAATGATTTTTAACTTTAATTAATCCATTGAGTAAGTTAGTAAGAGAGTTGATGTATATTTTTTCATGAGTCAGTTGAGTAAATTGGTGAGAGATCTTTTATGGTACAAAATCTTAATATATATTTTTTAAATTCTAGATTAATGATTTGATTTTAATATATAACTTTTCATTAATTTATTGAGTAGTTTAATAAAAAATTTATTATAATAAAAAATTATTTTTATTATAAAACTTGATGTGAAGGTATAAGTAATGTATTTCTTATTCATACAATAGTTAATTGGTTGTGAAGTGTTATGTTTGTTTGTTTGGTTTATCTTTAATCCTTTTATGTTACTTGCATGTATGATTTATCTCTCTTTAAGAAAAGGTTCTCATATCACGATGAGTTCATTTGTCTTGTCATATTATTAATATAATAGTTAATTGGATGTGAAGTAGTTATGTTTGTTTGTTTGTTTTATCCCTTTTCCATTTGTCTTATCTACATGTATGATTTTTCTCTCTTTAAAAAAAGTTGTCATATCACGATGAGTCCATTTGTCTTGTTATGTTATGTTCTATATACATGTTTTGTTTTGCTTTTAGTTTGTTATTATCTTATACGTGTGATTGAAATTATATGATTTATATGTTTTTGTTACATTTGACTCACATTTTTTTTTAACTTAAATCGTTTTAGGCATAATATAATTTATTGCTAATGAGGGTTTGAGTTTTGAGAAAATGTGGGATGATACCAAATTGAAAGAAAGCAAAATTTGGTGAATCTGTAGTAAACTAATCCGGTTCAGATTACACACATCTAAAATATTTGGAACATTATAAAGAAATTCATTTGGACAACTTAATACTTGAATAAGAACATATGAAGATACGATATGAGATGATTACAATGAGAATGAGGGCCCATATATATATACCCACACAGGGTTGCCCTTTCGTGAAGAGACAATACATTTCATTAGGAAGGTGTCCCTTCATTACATATTAGTTATTGATTATTAATTAGTGTTTATATATGTAACAGTGCGTTCTATTGAGCACACTTATATGGACTTATTCTTTGAGGACACTTGCGTGCAAGTGATCCAATTATAGTACATTATGATTTCATTTCGATTATGAGTTATATATGATGATGATGATGTATTGTGATTTGTTGTTACTTTCAAATATATATCTGTTGACATATATTATTGATGAGCTCTCCTGAGTGTGCATGACACATGACAGGTTATGGATGTTGATGGCATCGATGGACTTCCTTGGACTCCAGATTGAGTCATGGAGTGGATTGTTTTGTTTGAGTATTTCATTTTATGCACATGTGATATATGATTGATTATAGTATGATTTATTTATATGGATTATTTACACTGTTTTTGTCAGTGGATGCAGGCTTGACGATGCTTGCTAATCCGACTCACATAAGGAGTAAAGGGGCCATGCACAGAAACCAGACATTTGAGGGAGAGGTGTGGCAGCGTCTCTGTCACAGCTTACCAGCACTTCCGTCGTGACCTGAACTATAGGTTAACGATTACCTAGTTTGAAAGGTCCATGATGTCGTGAGGGAAGACTGAGATAGTCGCTCACAAAGAATTCTAAGGGGCACACAATAAGGTGGAATCATTATTCCTTAGAAACCCTTAGTCTCTCACAAGGTTGATCGAATGGAGTGTTGACTCCAAGGGTCGGGAAAACTTCCAAAACCATTCAAAGGTGAGTGGCACCCTTGGAGCATGGAGGTGCGTCCTGAAGGGAACACCACGTAATTAAATTGTGAGTCAATAAATCTAGATAGCCTAGAGATTTAATAAAATGCTTAGACCTTGATAGGATAGGGTATTAATTAATCAGTAAATAATAAACTTAGAAGCCTAACACGAGTCTAAGCCTAAGTCTAGACTAAGTCTAAGTTTAAATTAAATAAAGGATTAAATAAAATATGAAATAAGTTAAAAGATTTGAGATAAAATCAAACTCTAGGAAAAGAGGGAATTTAAAATTTTAAGGTTGGGAAAATTTCACTTGTGTACGAAAATAATAAAAGGGATTTTTAAAATAGAAAGAAATAAAACATGAGAGAATAGGTGTACACATAGAATAACATCTTGAGTCAATCTACCACTAAGTCAAACTAAAAGAAGACTCCTCATCCAACTCTAACTAATATTTAGTTAGGAGACACTCATTAAATGCAAATTTGGGGAACAAAGGGCCAACTAAGAGTGAAAATAGGAACACATTGGGGAATGTGAGGGAAAATGGTCTTTAATTAAAAACTAAAAAGGGGAATTACTTGTGCAACTTGGGGAGAGTGTGACAAGTGTGTGGGTGAATAATCATAATTAAACTAATTTAAAAAGTTAACTATTGTGCATGAGGACATGTGTCATTGGGGATTTTTCTATAAAACAAATGGTGTAGAAGAGAAATGGATCTCTCACTTTTCTTAGTATTGTTATGCTGCCAAGATTATTTTGATTGTGTTTTACTTGTGAGAGTTGGGATTTCAAGCTTGAGAAAGAATGGAAGCTCTTCCTTGCAAGGCAAGCTTGGGAGCTATTGCGTTCTGGTTTCTTGTGTACCCCTAGTATTGGCTGGGAGGTACCGGTGAAGTCTCTGGATTGGAAAGGAAGTAGTATTATTGTGAAAGCTTCGAATTGAATATCACCATCGAGCAACAACGAATTCTGGTTACGTTATTTAAGATTTAAAATTGTTTTTAATTAGACCTCAACTTGTATGTTGATAACTGATGTTAGCTAAAATCTATGTTTTGTAATATATTGTGAAGTTTTGTTATATCTATGCTAATTGAGCATTATTCTTAACGAGATTTTTGTAAGATTTAAATTATATTTTTGCAACCAGAACTAGTGAACACAAAATTGCAGTTATATTGAGTAACATTTAAATGAAGAAATTAATAAGAATGTAAAAGCTATTCCGCTTGACGATAACGATTGGAACATGTGGGTGGTTGTGAACCATTTTAAACCTATTGATAAATCGTATATGCAGAACTAGTTAAAGAACATCGATAGTTCATAAAAATTATAGGTGTGTTGTTAATTTAATTGGTGTAAATAATGTTAGAATGTAATATACCATATATGAAAAGTATGCAGAATAGAAATAAAATGCTAGAAATGGCAGAATAACAACAATATAACCAGAATAATCACCACAATAACACTGAAATGATATAAGAATAACAACAGAAATAACACTTTGATTCCGAGAGCAATGTTCACGGGCCTCTTCGAGGGGGCAACCTCCAGTCGAGCAGAGCTCTATTACAATAATCTCCAAATTAGGGTTCTCATACCCTCGAATCATATTTATACTAAATATGTCTATCAAAAGAAGCATCTAGAGGAAGATCCTTCTAGAAGCGGGAGCTTCTATTAGGTCTTCTTACATTTGACTTATTCTATTTTATTGCAAGGCCTTATTAATATTGACTTTTATTACATATGAATATATTGTTCTACCTATGTGCGAGTTAGGACCCTAACATGTCCTCCCCCTTAAAAATAGCCTTGTCCTCAAGGCTTGAGATGTGGAAATTGTTGCAGAATGGTAGCTGGTTCCCAAGTGGCATCTGTTGGAGTTGTATCTTTCCACTGGATTAACACTTCCTTGATGGTTATCTGGTGCAGGCGATGGTCACGTTGGTCCAAAACTGCTTGTGGTTGTATCCAAATGGATCCTTCTTTGGCTAACTCGAGAAGGTTGGTTTGAATTTGGCACTTAGTTCCGATCACCTTCTTTAAGCATGAAACATGAAAAACAAGATGTAGCTTCGAATGACTAGGAAAAGCTAACTGATAGGCCACATGTTCCACATGCTTGAGAACTATATAAGGACCATAAAATTTGAGTGCTAGCTTCTGACAATGCTCGGCCTTGAGGGAATTCTACTTGTAAGGTTGCAGGTGAAGAAACACCTGATCCCCGTCTTCAAATTGACGTTTAGAGCGATCTTGATCTGCTTGTTGCTTCATGCGATTCTGTGCCATGAGCAAATTATCTTTGATGGTACGAAGAATAGCCTCTCGAACTGTAAGTGTTTGGTCAACCACCTGGACCTTCAAGACACCAGGTAAGTATGAGTGAACTGAAGGTGGCTTCTGTCCATATACTGCTTCAAAAGGAGTCATGCGTGTAGCTGTATGGTATGAAGTGTTGTACCACGACTCAGCTAGGGGTAACCATTGAGCCCATTGATTTTTCTTTTATGAGGCAAAACACCTCAAATATGTTTCCAAACACTTGTTGACAACTTCTATTTGACCATCAGTCTGGGGATGATAAGCTGTACTGAGATGCAATTGGGTGCCTTGTATCTTGAACAGTTCTTGCCAAAAATTGCTTGTGAAAGTGGGGTCATAATAAAAAACGATAGAGTGTGGCATGCCATGGAGCTTGAAGACCTGATCCATGAAAATTTGAGCCACCGTGGATGCTGTAAACGGGTGTTGAAGAGAACATAAATGAGCATACTTGGAAAGGCGATCCACAACCACCATGATGACTGATTTATTTACCGATTTGGGTAAGCCTATAATAAAATCCATAGATATGTCCTTCCAAATAGCAGGTGGAATCAGGAGCGGTTGTAGTGTGCCCAGAGATTTGACTGTTTCTCCCTTGTTGCATTGACACACATCGCATCCGGAGACAAAATTACGAATGTCCTGTTTCATACCATCCCATAAAAAATAATGTTTGACCTGATCATAGGTTTTGGTGAACCCAGAGTGCCCCACTGTCAGTGTAGCATGAAGCTTAGAAAGTGTTACACATCAAAATCACTCACTTCGATAGTGTCGCAAGTGTCGTCATTACAAGCATCACAAGTGTCGCAAGTGTCAAGAAAATCATACTGCCATAATGCCTATGTCGTACCTATAATGACATCAGAAAGACACTTGAAACATCTCAAACATTTGATTTGGAAGAAGAGGAATGGTTAACTGGGCTTATGAACCTCTTGCCATCTAAAAGAACCACTAAAGTTGAGTTTTTAGAGGAGAGCACTCCCCTATACCTCTCTCAGGAGTGTTGGCGCCCCCCTATAGACTATTAGGGAGTGTTATAACACTCTGACAACCCTTTTGGAGGAGTGCTCCTACTCTCAGGAGTGTTGGTGCCCCCCTATACATTACTAGGGAGCGTTATAATGCTCTGATTGCCCTTTTAAGGGAGCGCTACCTATTCTGGGAAACAATTGGTTTGTTGAGAAGAATGGGGGAAAGATCTCTTCTATCTTTGAAGGCATTTGGATTCGAATCCTTAGTTAAGCCATGATCTTAGGCAAGATCCCTAACTGAAGGAGGAAAATCCTCAACTTATCCTAAAGATATCTCAAGTGGTTGGGCCTCTCTAAACCTATATAAGCAGGTCCTCTCATGGTGAAAAGGGGAAGGATTGGAAGCATGAAACCTATGATCTCAAAGGAAACATATAGTGAAGTGGAGAATAATCAGTGAAGCTATTTTCATTCTGATTGTGGGTCTTTTGAAGCAAGGTTTAGACAAGGAGGACTTGACGAAGCTGCCACACTCATATCCATGGTTGTAAGTTTCCTTCGTTGTTGTTCTCATTAATATGATATGCTTGGCCTGTTTCTTTCTAGTTTGTGTTTAATATCACATGAACTTGTCTCTAATAGATAGGTTTATTTCAATCTAATCTCAATAGAGTAGGAAGTGGTTGTATCTTTGTTTGTCTACAAGGTGTATCGAGGAGCGAAAGATTGGAGCTCAACTCAGGACATGCAGGGACAAACACCGGTAAAAGGTACTTATTTTCTCCTTCCTCCTCACACATTAGTTTATCTAGATCTAAAAGGAATTCAGTGACCATGATAAGCATATTTTGTCTTAAGAGTTAAGAGTCTAGCTCTCAAGAGGAGATCTACCTATCCACAGGGAGATTTTCCTTCAACAAAAATTGGCAACTCCATTGGGGATCGAATCGAAACCTTTTAGTTTTGGTTTTCCTCATAGACCTTGTCTTACCCCTTGTTCTTTTAAATACCTTCTTCACCCCGTATGTTTGATTTCACATGCTGATTGACTCCTTACCCCATCACATTCAGCTTGATTGCCAAAATTTGACTGAAATTTTGGGTTTTTGGACAATTTCTAAGTGTTTTAATCCTGGCGCCCATGTGCCTATGTTAGCCCAGTGCGAACACTCCCTAGAAGTCTTAGACATAGATTTATAATTCTCTAGTGTCCCTTACACTAGAGCGCCAACCTCTCCTTTGCAAAAATACCTTCCAAAATTGCATTTTTTGAGGTCCATACCCTGTTTTTTGACTTGATGAAGTTCTTTGTGATTCAATGCTTATTCCTTTTGAACTTTGACATCCTTCCTTATGAGGAATAAGAACTTTGTTGTTCATATTTTGAGGCCTTATTCTTTATCTTTGAGTTTTTCTGCTGTTGAGAGCTTGAAATCAATCCACTGCTTTCTTCTCTCCTTTTCGACTGAGCGAGAACTCTAGTGAAGGGCATTAGAAATCTATGAATCATCTTATTTGGTTTTTTTTGAAGTCATCGTTCTTAAAACATCTCCTTTTTGTGTGAATTTTTTTATTTTTCTTTGTTATCTTTTGTTTTCTGTTTGCTTCTTATTTCAATCATAACAAGAGGGTGTGTGTCATTCGTGCGAAATCTGCTTATACTTGTCCGAATCTCCTTGATCTGAAAGGGTAGTTGGTAGGAGAAGTTTGTATTGCATTGAATTAATCATCATTCGCATACAAATGACAAAGATACATCTTAGTGATTGGTTTTCATATTAGAAGGCATTTTTGAAAGTGTTTTAGCATTGCATTGGATTTGATTGAGAACCAATTGATTGAGGATATTTCATATTAGTGTTTGAGAGTGAAAATGACTCTTTCTCTTTCCCTTAAATAGGCGTTCATTGAAAAGAAATGATTTCTTATCATCTTTCATGCATCTTTCTGGGAATTTATTCCTCATCTCATCAGTTTCACTTTCGCGCACCCTTTGAGTAAAGAACAACTGTAAAACGAACGCTAATTAAAAATTATCTAGAACATTTTTTGTTTTTAGGATCTTCCACCAACAGTAGACTAGGGTTAGCACTTTGGATTAGGCTGTGAGTACAACTCTCGAAAGTTTTCAAAACAAACATTAGCATCCTGAGCTATGGAGAGTCAAATCCAATTGTCGTATTGGTTTTCTAGGATCCCCCTTTCACACAGGGGTTATGCACGAGGTCGCATTCGGGCGAATTACAGAGATTATCCCTCCGTGGTTCAACTATTTGTAGCGGTCAAATCATATATTGGGGGTCACTTGGAGGTATACCCACGATTATGTGTGGGAGCCTCTTGGGTTGATTTCGGATTTGTTATCCTGCCCATACGTTTTGGATCGGACTGTCGATTGTACCCACCCAGGGAATCACTGCGAATTGGTGTCTTTCATTGCCATAATCTTTAGATACTTACACAAGGTGACGGTGAAGGGAAATCTCACTATACCTGGAACAGACATTGGTCAAACTCACTCAGGCTCCTTGGAGGGTAAATCCATAATTACTACGTGGAAGCTTGCACCAAGGTGAAAGTCCGTTAAGCAGGTCACCATTGTAACTGTTCCACCATATCCTAGCCCCTTCTTGACTTGATTGCGTGACGTTGGATTTCATCACCAACTAGTACGATCATCGAGAGAAGTTTTGTTTGCTTGGTTGATTCCTAGATTTTATTAGCGTATGCTGTTTCTTTTTGTTAGTTGGCCATGTGTTCTGTTATTCTCCACAATTGAGCCCGTAGATGATAAAGGTCTTCGCCGATCACATAGGATGCAAGGGCTGCCTCCGGAAGGCTATCAACCCTTACCTCCTAGCCCTCCAGGAGACAACTACTGTAGAGAGGTGGAAAATCAATCCGACGCTGGAAGTGCTATTGCTCCGCCGTTAGATAACTCATAAGGCACTTTGGTCACGGTTGAAAATCCCACTACATCTGTGTCAGTAACTCCTCTTGAACCACTTTTGGTTCGTTTAGACTCCCTTGGGAACGTCATAGACGAAGAGGTCCCACGATTACCGGAGAGGGTTTTTACCGAAACATATATGGGATCCACATAACCAATCTTTGGTGACGAGTATAGGACTCATGTTCGTCCTAGCACCGCAGTAGATACCAACCCCAAACCTGCTTGTTATGTATGGAGGACTTCATCGGGACGCGATCTCTATGAAAATTTCAAATCCTTTCGAAAACCCTTTCATCCTCACGACCCTCCTAGTGAAACAGGACCATCTGGTCAAACCATGAATCACCCAGTCAATCAGGTTATTAACCCTACTGTCACACCAACACAAGTCCATCCTAATGCTGGACTCATCACCTATACTCATATCCAAATCACTTCAATCTCTACCCTCGTTTCTACAAGCTTTTTCTCTACAGCTCCACATGTTCCACATGATCCTGCTGGGACATCTTCTCACCCAAGAACGCAGACCCCTGCTGGCCAAACACAACTGGCTGGAGGGAAACCACCATCCAACGAACCTTTTCCTCCTGGAGGAATACCTTTCCATGGCGGGCCTACCCCTCTCGGGGGACAACCCCCTTTTCATGCTCCTCCTGGAGGGAAACCTCCGTTTTCCAGTCAAACCTCGGTCACAAATCCACCGCTGGCAGGGGGGCAACCCTCATTTGCTGGAAACCCTTCAAAATCCTGGGGAGTATCTTCAAGAGGCACTTTTACTCAACCCCACGTTGGGGCACAGTTGTATAATAACCCACTAGGAGGAGTATCCAATCCTATCCCTTTCGGAACATCTTACGGACAATCTTATCCAGGCGGCATCCCAAACACCACCTGGAGTTCTCCGAGACCACAATCTTATCCTCCTCATGGGTCCAATGTGTATCCGCCTCTGGGATCTACTCCTTACCATTCTCAAGGGAAAAATGTTTATCCTCCTCACGGAAAAATAAATCACCCGGCCTATAATTTTCAGAACCCACTAGGTTATGCCAATGTTTCTCATCCATCATCGAATCTTGTTTATCCCGACCATCAAAAACCGTATGTAGGAGGACCTATTGGTTACAACTATCCACCTAACCTGGTTTATGGTCCTACTGGTGTTCCTATGCCGCACCAGTATCATTTGCAAATTAACCAACAGTTACCTTTCCTTGCGACTCTAGATCTCCCAGACTTGTCTCAGTTAACTAATGATCCTATTTCTCATTCACCGGTTTGGCCAGTCATTCGAGCTAAACTTCCTTCTGATATTTCAAAATTTGACGGAAACCCTGGCGAAGATCAGAACAACCATGTGATGAATTTCCATTTGTGGTGTTCATAAAAATCCCTCATGGATGATTCTGTACGTTTGCGTCTTTTCCAGTGAATGCTTACCGGTTCGACAACAAAGTGGTATATTGAACTACCACGTGCTTCTTTTCATGATTTCAATTCTCTTGCCATGTCTTTCCTCATGCACTTTCAACTACCTATTCGCTACGAGATGGGTACTGAACTCTTGACCTCCCTTCGTCAAACTAACTCTGTGCATATCTCTGACCATATTCATGAGTGGAGGTGACGACGAAGGATGATCAAGGCAGTCATTCCCGACATACTATTGGAAGAATGGTTTACTAAATCACTGTTACCCCCGATCGCTCGCGATGTCGCTATGGGTGGTGCGGTCACAGAGGAATAAGCCATCGCTCGGGCTCAGTATTTAGATTTGGTTTATTCCCAATCTGGTACTTTGTATGTTTTTCTTCTGAATGCTGCTCGAGCTAATACCAATCCTTCTAAACCATCATCCTCATCTCATGCCGATGGTGTTATCGGTTCCGTCAAAACTCAATCTATTTCCCAATCGCTCACACTCTCCTCTACCTCCCCTCAAACTCAAATCTCTTAGGTGAATGCAGTTCAATCTGCCCCTTCACAACAATCCAAAGGTAAGAAGAAGACAAAGAATAAATCAAAAAATAACAATGAATAACCAAAAAATCAAACCCCTGCTACCGAAAAGCAACCACAATGGAAACTGAAATTCCCGTGTATCATTTGTGGTGACGATCACTACACTCGAGACTGTCCACTTCACAATGAAGTGCCCAAAATTTCCCAAGGAAAGTCACAACCCGCTGTGCTTACTCAGCCTTTTCCACAGCAACAATCCATGGTTCCTCAAACCCCCTCTCCTGGGGGCAATTCTAGCGATTCTCATGATGAGGCCTCGTTGAGTGCACATATTTATATGTTTAATGGGATTAACTTGACCACTCTCTCTAAGACATATGACACACCAAGTAACCCTGACAAAGGAAAAGACGTTAACGGTACCGGTACTTTACCGGATCCATCATCGTCCTGCGTTAGCCTACCATTGGTTAATCCTCCGTCTGGACCACTCCAGATTGAGAAACCCACGTTCGACTCTATCTTATGCCCTCCTAAGAGAACTGTTCGCAAAGCTACCTTTAATACTAGTTCACATGCCACCCAGAACTACAACATTGTTGAAGATTTGGCTCAAGCACCGTGTGCTATGTCTGCATTAGAAGTTCTACAGCACTGCCCCAATCAATGTAGAATGCTCTTGGCCGCTCTTGGCACTGTTGATCCTGAGTCGTCCAATCAGATCATGTTTAACCTGGACAATTATGCATCTCGACTCTTCCACCAACTCGCTTTCCAAGTTGATGTTATTGTTCACAATCAACAAATCCACCGAACTATTCTAGATGAGGGAGCCTCGACTTATGTCATGTCTTTGGCGTGTTGGAAAGGTTTAAAATAACTAGCACTCAAAAAATCCCCAACGATGTTATGCACCTTCGACGGGCGAGGTTTTCATCCCCATGGGATTTTACAGTCCCTGCCCATCCAATTGGGTGGAAAAATTGTTACTGTTGATGTCGAGGTGGTCGATGCTCCCCTCGATTACAACCTGTTACTTGGAAGAAGTTGGTTTTATGCTATGACTTCCGTTGCCTCATTAGCTTTTCGATGTGTCCAATTTCCTCATCAGGGAAAAATTTTCACTGTTGATCAGTTGGATTTTTGCACGACCGATGCTCGCGTTCCCGCTACCAACAATATTCCTTTCTTGGGAGACCACAAGATCACGTATGAAAGTGTTGGTTTTGGCTTACTAAAATATTCTAGCCTCATGGGTACCTTCCCTACACCACTTCCACCGACTACACATCATATTTCCACCGTCAATATGATTTCGACCGTGGCTTATCAATCTTTGGAATCATCTGACCCTTGGATTGTACCTTGTCCATTGGAATTCGATGCACTAGGTGACACCATGCCACTCAGTCCAGTCGAACCATCATACGTTTCTATCCAATCCGCTTCTACCTCATCGGATGACCAACATCTATTGGCACCCGATAGTTCCTCGATGCAATCATGGTTGAGTTCCTTGTCATCTGCGATCGATTACATTTCCCCAACTTTTCCTTCGGATGAATCTATTCTGGAGATACTTCAAATTGACAAGTTACCTTGGGATAATAACCGTCATCGATCCTCTTTTCTTCCCCCTCGTGAATAAATTTGGGCAGATATACAATCTATCTCCCTTCCTGATGTTGATTTTCCATCGTCTCCCATGATTTCAACTTTCGATGATTTGGATCCGGTAGTGGACATGGTGATTTCTTCGGTAGGATTATTGGAGCCTGATCTCCTTACTCCTATCATGACCCTTGACATGTGTTCCTTCCTGAGCGATTATATTCCATCCAACGAAGATCTCTTGGAAGCCATGATCGATTTTTGTCCCTTGACATGGTATCCTTCCAGAGCGTTATCCTCTCGGAAGCCATGATTAGGAAGAAACCACGAGCATAGTTTCTCTTCTCTGTGGAAATCTCGTTAAAAAATGAAACAGAGGTCCTAAGCATAGTTCTTTTCCTGTGTCAAGCTTGTTAAAAAATGAAACAGTCATCTCTCTTGAACCTTCTTTTCATCCACCCTTATCCTTTTTCTCATCTACTAGAGAAATTGGTAACCACCTTAGAGCCGGTGAATGAATTGAAGCTTGGAGGGCATGTCTCCAGACTTTGATGATCTTTCTAGAGTTAAGCCACTAGATTTCAAGCTAGGGGCATACCGAGCTTAGTCTTTTTTCTTTCTCATGCTCGTAAATACATGAGAATGCATCTGGGTAGACTTTTATCTCTTTTTCGGACCTGTATGGACACACGAAAAAGGAACCCCCTGGAGTCTCCTTTAAGGTCTTTTCAGACTCTCTAAAACATGAAAAGATCGCCAAGTGATCTTGCTTCCTTTCCCACTCGTTAAAAGGTTTGAAAGGGCATCTTTCGAGTGATAATTTATCTCTTTTTTAGCCTCACGAGACTAACATTATGAAAAAGGACAACATTGGAGTCATCTTTAAGTTCTTTTCAGACTCTCTAAACATGAAAAGATTGCTGAGTGACCTTGTTCTCTTCACACTCGTTAAAGTATTTGAAGAAAACGTCTGTTGAGTGATAGTTTATCTCTTTTTTGGTCTCATCAGACTACCTTACGAAAAAGGAACTGAGAGAGTTCTCTTTTAAGTGTTTTTGTAGACTCTATAATCATGAAAAACCTTCGAGTTTTCTGTCTTTGGACTCGCTAAACAAACATTGACAGACCCATATGGGATCGAACCCTTACTTCTTCCAGTTCATTAAACAAAGGAAGAGGAACTTACCGAAGGTGAGTTATATTGAGCATGTGTTACTCTCCTCGAGCTCGTTAAATCAAAAAGAGGTACGCATCTATCTGGATTGGGGAAAAATTTGAAAGAAGCAAGCCAAGCAGTTTTTGAGAACATCACTAAGTAACTCTTAGAGTCGCCCTTGAACACGACACTTTGTCTTTGCGCACATATTAATCCGTTGAACTTCTGCACTGAACCAATCCTTTGAGTTTTTCTTACTCCTTTGGGTCACCCGACGAAAGTCACAGTATCCACTGTATCATTGTGTTTTGGTCCATGTCATGTTTCTGCTGTTGTGCCTCAGTGTTCAAGGGAAGTATCTGCCTCGAGAGTCAGCCATCACAAATATCTTGTCTTAATACCCGTGTCAGTCCATGTTCATTTGATCTACAAATTACATCTTTGTGTCTGTTTCATGTCGTTGATGGGGGATACATTAAGGCCCTCCTTCGACGAGTCTATTCCTGTCGACTTTAGCACATTATCCAGGAACTAGACTTAGAAACCAATTAGTACTTTGGGACCTGTATGACTCAATGGCAGGCCTCCTCACATCATTGACCTCTGATCGGATGATTCCATGGATGTTCGAATTCAGATCATCCATTCACATTCGTTGGAATGTACTGGGGTACCTTGGGAATCATTGACATTAATGGTGATCTCCCTTGTGCTTGTTAATGGTTTACATCATTGACCGATAATCAAGTGCCTTCTGCCATGTTCGACATCAATACAACTATTCACATGGTTAGATTCGTACTACGTCGGGATCGGTAAGAAGACCCTGGGTTGAGTCATCACTCTACTATGTACTTTGCCCAGGTTGCGAAGGAGTTTCTATTGAACAATGACACATGTACTGTCACATAGATCCACTTTGTATTGGTTGTGGCTATGTCTTATCATCTCGTAGATCCACTGTGTATTCTTCATGGCTACGATCAGTTTAGGTCATAGGAGTATAGATCCACACTGTATCCTCGGTGGCTATACCTTTTATCACTACAATTATGGATCCGCAGTGTATTTTATGGCGGCCATATCTTGCAAGTCTTTATCACCCAAGCATAGGTATGCCTGCCTTGGGTTTGAAATATGTCATAATATTTGTTGGATGTTTGTGTGCAGCTTCTGTCAGGTTCTTTGTGTCTATACCCTTGCTTGAAAGTCTGCAAAGAATTTCAGTTATCAGTTCTCGTCTTCTAACTTCATACTTTGGGGGGCAATCTGTTACACATCAAAATTACTCACTTCGATAGTGTCGCAAGTGTCGTCATTACAAGTGTCACAAGTGTCATTTTGCTCACAAGTGTCAAGAAAAGCATATTGCCATAATGCCTATTTCGTACCTATAACGACATCAGAAAGACACTTGAAACACCTCAAACATTTGATTTGGAAGAAGAGGAATGGTTAACTGGGCTTATGAACCTCTTGCCATCTGAAAGAACCACTAAAGTTGAGTTTTTAGAGGAGAGCGCTCCCCTATACCTCTCTCAGGAGTGCTGACACCCCCCTATAGACTGTTAGGGAGCGTTATAACACTATGACAACCCTTTTGGAGGAGCGCTCCTACTCTTAGGAGTGTTGGCACCCCCTATACATTACTAGGGAGCCTTATAATGCTCTGATTTCCCTTTTGAGGAAGCGCTACCTATTCTGGGCAACAGTTGGTTTGTTGAGAAGAATGGGGGAAATATCTCTTCTATCTTTGAAGCCAGTTGGATTCGAATCCTCAGTCAAGCCATGATCTTAGGGAAGATCCCTAACTGAAGGAGTAAAATCCTCAACTTACCCTAAAGATATCTCAAGTGGTTGGGCCTCTCTAAACCTATATAAGTAGGTCCTCTCATGGTGAAAAGGGGAAGGATTGGAAGCATGAAACCTATGATCTCATAGGAAACAGATAGTGAAGTGGAGAATAATCAGTGAAGCTATTGTCATTCTGATCATGGGTCTTTTGAAGCAAGGGTTAGACAAGGAGGACTTGACGAAGCTGCCACACTCATATCCATGGTTGTAAGTTTCCTTCATTGTTGTTCTCATTAATATGATATGCTTGGCCTGTTTCTTTCTAGTTTGTGTTTAATCTCACATGAACTTGTCTCTAATAGATAGGTCTATTTCAAGCTAATCTCAATAGAGTAGGAAGTGGTTGTATCTTTGTTTGTCTACAGGGTGTATCGAGGAGTGAAAGATTGGAGCTCAACTCGGGACGTGCAGAGACAAACACCGGTAAACGGTACTTATTTTCTCCTTCCTCCTCACACATTAGTTTATCTAGATCTAAAAGGAAGTCAGTGACCATGATAAGCATCTTCTGTCTTAAGAGTTAAGAGTCTAGCTCTCAAGAGGAGATCTACCTGTCCGCAGGGAGATTTTCCTTCAACAGAAAGTAACGTGGATTTAAGCTTTGATTGTTTACTTAAATACAAATGACCTTTTTATCGAAGCTCATCATGGATCTAAGAGTACCCTGTGGGAGTTGGAGCACTGGACTGCAATTGTTAGATCAACTGCGAACTTTTGGGATCTTGTAGCCATTCCTAGTGAACAACTTGGAGCCAATCTGGTACAATGAAGGAAAGAGAAAACAAGGGATCCTTCATCTTCATATTTGCGGGAAAGTGCATCCGCAACCACATTTTCTTTTCATTTATTGTAAATGATCTCATATTCATAGCCAAATAGCTTAGTTACCCATTTTTGTTGCTCTGGGGAGGAAATGCGTTGTTCCAAAAAATACTTGAGGCTTTGATGGTCTGTCTTAATTTGGAAGTGTTTCCCCAATAGACAAGGGCGCCACAAATCAATGACATGCAAAATAGCCAACATTTCTTTTTCATAGATAGATTTTCCTAGATTTCTTTCAGATAGTTGCTTGTTGGTAAAGGCCAAAGGCCGACCCTCTTTCATAAGGACAACACCAATTCCTTTCCCTAAAGCATCACATTCCAAGACAAAGGTCTTTGTGAAATTAGGAAGGGCTAGGACTAGAGTGGTGCATATGGCCATATTCAAGGTTTGAAAATCTTGAGCAACAGCTGGAGTCCAAGTGAAAGAGTTCTTTTTTAGGAGAGCAGTGAGAGATGCTGCAATTTTTTCGTAATTCTTAACAAACTTGCGATAATAACCTGTTAAGCCCAGAAATCCAAGCAATATTTTGACATTCTTTGGGTGAGGCCAGTCTTTCATAGCTTCAATATTTTTAGGATCCACCTTGACACCATCCTTTCCAACCAGATGACCCAAGTACTCTACTTCTGAGGCGCCAAAATCACATTTAGACTGTTTCAGGAAAAGTTGGTGCTGAGAGAGTAGATGGATAATTCGATCCACATGAGCAATATGTTCTGTCCAGGTCTTTCTATAGATGAGGATATCATCAAAGAAAACTAAGACAAAATGATGGAGAAAAGGACGAAAGACATGATTCATGAGGCTTTGGAAGGTGGAGGGGGCATTACACAAGCCAAAGGGCATGACAAAAAATTCACAGTGGCCCTCATGAGTTTTAAAGGCAGTCTTGGGAATGTTTGCCTCTTTCATATGTATCTGGTGGTAGCCCAAACGAAGATCAAGTTTAGTAAAGAATTGGGTGCCACTCAGTTCATCCAGGAGGTCATCAATGACAGGAATGGGAAATTTGTCTTTAATGGTAAGTTTGTTGAGGGCACGTAAGTTAGGACACATTCGCCAAGAACCTTCTTTATTCAGGACCATGGACACAGGAGAAGAATAGGGGCTCATACTAGGGCGGATAACGCCTACATTAAGGAGTTCCTGGACCATTTTCTCAATTTCATTTTTTTGGGAAAAGGGGTGACGATACAGACGAATATTGGGAGGAAGGCTTCCGGGTACAAGGGGAATGGAATGATCATGAACATCACGTGAAGGAGGGAGTCCCTGGGGAGTGGAAAAGACCACTTGATGTTTAGAAAGGATGTCTTGGAGTTCTTGCAGCATCGAGGGTGTTTCTGTTGCTTGGATGGCATGGAGTTGAGCAATAACACCAGAATGACCCTTTTTGAGCATATTTTCCATGCGATGGGAACTAATGATCTCAGGTGAACCGATGGTGATGCATTGGAACTTATATTGGTGGCCCTCCTGGTCAAATTTCATCGTTAATTCCTTAAAATCCATGAGAAAGGGACCCAAAGTTCGTAGCCAGTTTGCACCCAACACAATGTCATACCCGCCAATGTTTGTAACAAACATATGATATTTCATATGGTAGTCACCAATTTGGAGACACACATTTCCACAACGCCCTCCACATTTCATGGAGCCACCATTGGCAATCATGATTTGGAAATTATTGACGGCATGGATGTAGCAATGAGTTTCTTAGGCAATGCGGTAATGAATAAAATTATGGGTGCTTCCACTATCAACCAGAATGATGACCTTCCGATGCTTGATGTAACCAATTAGCTTGAGGGTTTGGGGAGCAGAGAATCCAGTGAGATCATTGAGGGAAATGACCGGTTCTACTTCGGGAGAGTCCGAGGGAGGGGTTATGTCGGGGGTTTCAGGTGACTTAGACATAAGGGGAGTTTCAATATCCTCTTCCGAAATATTCTCGGAGATGGCCAAAAACAACTTTTGTTCCTTACACTTGTGGCCCGGGAAATATTTTTCATCACAATTATAACAAAGGCCTTTGAGTTGGCATTCAACCATTTCAACCCTGATCAATTTTTGGATCTTTAGTGGAGCAGAGGGAGTAGTGGGATTTACTGGTTTAGGGCGAGGGATAAAGGAGGGTTTCCGGTTTTGAGAAGATACAACCTGTTGTGCTTCTTTAGCTCTTTTAGTAGCCTCCACCCAAATCTGAGGCCGATCCATGAGGACATGGGCCCGAATCTCATCCTTGAGGCCACTGATAAAACATTCTCAGAAAAAGGGATCAGACATGCCCTCTGTCTGAAAAACAAGGCGCTCAAAAGAAGCTATAAAGTCTTCCACTATTCCTGATTGTTTCAACTTTGTCAAACAACCCAAATGGTTGGTGTCAGTGTCAAAGAGTTCATAAAGCTCTGCCACAAAGTGTGTCCAAGCAATATACCCTTGACGAGAAGTTTTTCTCCATTGCCACCATTTCCAACATTCTTGATCTAGATGAAGAACACCATATCAGAGTTTGGCCAAGTCATCTGTAATGCCGTATAAAGAGAAATAATGTTCCATTTGTGTTACCCAACCAGTGGGGTCTGAGCCATCAAATTTGGTCACATCCACTCGTGGAAGGCGTAGGTCACGTTGAAAGTGATGGTTCTAAAAGTTATGGGAATGAGAGGAATGGTCACCTTCAATATGTGGAGGTGAGGAAGAGGAAGGGCTATCTGTAGGGATATGCAGTTTGGTGCAAAGTGACGAAAAGACAGATTCAAGCTGGGTGGTGAGGTCTTGTTTGATTTCCTCCATTGAAGACTGCATGGTTGTATTTATGGTGACAACATTGGCACTGAGTTGTTTCACTTCTTGTTGGGTCTCAATGAGACCAAATTGCAAGGTGCTGAAGCGAGCTTCCAAGTCTTGGCTACGAGTATGGGCCATGAGGATGGGGGAACTAAAAAGGAGTGGGTGAGGTAAAAAAATTTGCCGAAAAATGATATGGATGAATGTGATAAGGGCGAAGAGATGAATCCAATGGAATAGGTCTCAAATAATGGTGAAAAAGATTCCAGATTTATTTTTTATTTTTTATACACCTGCGGAGTTATACTCCGGTCTGAATAATACTGCAGAGAGAAAATTCCCAAATTCTTAACCATATAGAAATGTGTATTTACTTGGCAACCTGAACAGAGTTGCACAACAATAGATCTTGTCTATTTTAATTTGTTTATGTTTTTGTCCCCAAGGGTTAGGTATTCAAGGGTTCTATAGACAAGGGTTTGCCATGTGCTATAACTCTTTGATATACGTGTAGGGTCCAACAATAGTACTCGACCCAATATCTCAAGGCACTAACTAAGGAGGATAGACCATACCGTTAGCCGTACTACCCGACTACCCAGGTACTAAAGAGTATCTTCCCGAGTGTTGTTCTCGGTGGCACTATAGTAGTCAGGCGGCCGATCGGTTTATCTAAAGAGGGCTTCAGAAAATATAGGTCGATCCGTACACATGTACTGTCTGATGTGCTACCACTCGAAGGGGTACCAACATGGGTTACAAGGGTGGCCAACATATGTGTGCTTAAGAACCGCTTGTATTTCCTGCATGTATGAATCCCTCAACCACAAGTTTATGCGTGATACGACAGATCTCTGTGGCTTAAAGATGTCGGAATATGTCTTTACCCTGAAAAAAAATTTACCCATAATTTCTGCCAAGGAAAGTGCTCTGATACCACTTGTAATATACTAGATATAAAAAGTATGCAGAACATAAATAAAATGCTAGAAATGGCAGAATAACAACAATATAACCAGAATAATCACCACAATAACACTGAAATGATATAAGAATAACAACATAAATACCACTTTGATTCTGAGAGAAATGTTCACGGGCCTCTTTGAGGGGGAAACCTCTAGTCGAGCAGAGCTCTATTACAATAATCTCCAAACTAGGGTTCTCAGACCCTCAACTCCTATTTATACTAAATGTGTCTATCAAAAGAAGCATCTAGAGGAAGATCCTTTTAGAAGTGGGAGATTCTATTAGGTCTTCTTACATTCGACTTATTCTATTTTATTGCAAGGCCTTATTAATATTGACCTTTATTACATTCGAATATATTGTTCTACCTATGTGCGGGTTAGGACCCTAACACAAACAGTTGGATTAGGTTGATGGACAATTGGTATGTATTGTTGGTTGTCATTGATTTAAACCATTGGAGAGTGATATTGTAGATTTATGTCAACCCTTAGTGATTGATGTCAACCCTTGGAGAAAGTCTGGTAGTGAATTTCGGTAGCATAAAAGGTTTAGGTAATGGACCCAAGGTTGTTTCATGTATAATGGTATGATTTTAGTATATTTGAAGGTGAAATTATTATAGATGGATAGTACATGCCATTCGATTTTCGTTGGTATGTGGAACATCACATAACTTCTCACGGTTAGAGAGTTATGACCATGAGAAGTTGGAGAACCCAGGTTTGGGTAATATACCCAAGTTTGTTTGATGGATAATGGTATGAGTTTTGATATATTTGCAAGAAATACCATTCTAGATGTATATTACATGTCATTCCATTTCCAATGGTATGTGGAACGTCACATAACTCCTCACGGTTAGAGAGTTATGACCATGTGAAGTTGGAGAACCCTCATGAATCATCTAGAAGCCCCAAAAGGTCAAAGTAGTCAAAGTGGTTTAAGAGATTTTAGAAGTTAAATAATAAATTGAAGTGATGAGTGTACTATAATTCAAAGTGAATACAAAATAAATTATTTAAATAATAAAGTTAATGGAGAAATTAGAAGTGGGTTAACCCTAAATAAGGAAAGTGGGTTAAGATGGTTAAAAGGTAACCCCTTGAGGAAGCTACATGAAAGTATAAATAAGAGGAAAGAATCTCTCATTTTATTCACACTTGAGCATATTGAATATCTATAGGTGACTGAGGTAACCAAAGGATATCTAAACCTAATTTCATAGGGAAGGTGAAGAAAAGAAGGCCGAAATTCAAAGGAGGATAAATTTGTTTGATGATGCTTTCTAAGGTATGTTATTTATAGGTCATTTCACCATTTTCACAATAATTTTTTTTTCTAGAATGATTCAGACCGTGAAATTGGGAGGCCATTGAGGAAACACATCCAAGTATCTGTGATGCAAATTTCAGCTTGTGGGTCATTGTATTTTTGGAGTTACACGCCGTGGGAAATAGGGTTTGTGGCTAGTCCTGAAACTAGTTTAAAACAATTCTTTCGGGTAAAAACATCATAAATTATTCATAACAAATCCAAATTAAGTAAGAAAAAATGTATTGGTTAGAGTACAGTTCATAGTATTCTATGTACAATTTTCATATCCATACAACAAGTATTTCGTGCGGGGCACACTCTACAAGTTCGCTCTCTAGAATAAACCAGAATTCAACAAGGTATGCCATTTTTGCTATAAATCATTTTATGAGAGGTTCCAAGTAGTGAAGTTTGGAGGGATTGGATTAAAGACACTGAAGAACATTGTGTACCATTTTCATATCTTTATTCATTACATTTACATAGTTATGATTATTGCAAGTTAGTGTTTTTGACTAATCAAAAATTAGTCATGTGAGACTAAAATAAAGTTTGATGAAAATGATAGTATCTTGTTGTTAAATTTAAGGAAGGTTTGCAGGTATGTGATATTATACACCAGGTCTATTACAGAGTTACAAATCAGATTTGGATGATGAAAATGATGAGGGATTTTGATTGAGGTACATGTTGGGTACATGGTTGAGACAAGTAGTTGATGAGTTGGCACATACATGAGGTGTATAATTGATGATGTTGGTACATATTGATGAGTAATAGTTGATGATTTGTTGATACATTATTGGTACATACTTGGTACATGGTTGGATGCACTTTTTTATGGTACAAGTTGATTACATGTTGTTTGGTATAAGTTGGTGCATGGTTGATGCACTTGTTTATGGTACAAGTCGATTACAAGTTGGTGCATGGTTGATGCACTTGTTTATGGTACAGTTTGATTATAGGTTGAGGTACAGGTTGATGCATGGTTGATGCATGGTTCAGGTTATTGGTACAATTTGTTTGGTGCAGGTTGATTGATACAGGTTTACAACAATATATCTCACAGTGATAGTGGTTCCATCATTCTACTTCTACGTCAGGGCGGTTGGACGGGGAAAGGTGTTAAGCCCTAATATTGGCTCATTACCCCTTAATTGGGGCATATTATATTAGTAATGTTATTTTATTTATGTTGGCTTTAGGCCATTAGTTGTAATTATACCTCCTAGTCTCCTATATATACCAAGGAGACATTTTCATT
>ML800480.1:167769-191799 GCA_009831015.1 Picea engelmannii | reverse complement strand
TATATACCAAGGAGACATTTTCATTTTGAATCATCTTGTACTTGAACATTTGAGTGGGGTAAAAGGAGGTTGCCCCCTCGAAGAGGCTTATTATCTGAAATTATCTCTTTTTCAAGGCGTTGAGTACTTTTCCTGAGGTTTTTCTATGCTATATTGATGTTTGGTTCTTAACAAAAGGATAGGTGGTTGTAGCCACCTTCCAGTTGTAGCCAGAGAACTTAGGGGGTTGTAGCCTCCTTCTGGTTGTAGTCAGAGAATTGGGGAGTTGGAGCTTCCCTCAGGTTGTAGCCTAAGAAAATAGGGGGTTGGAGCCTCCTTCCAGCTGCAGCTGGAAAACAAAGGAAGTTGGTGCTTCCAATGCATGTAATTCTTCAAGACATATAAGAAAAAACATTCTGTGGTTTTCTCCCGCTTTGGGTTTCCACGTAAAAACACTGGTGTACTGTGTATGCGTATGATTGCTCATTTGTTCATTGTTTATTTACTCTGCAATTATTGGATGATAATGCCACACTGATATAACATTTGCATTATATGGTTAAAAATGATTAAATTGATCTATTATTGATTCACCCCACTCTTAGTAATCCAACAAATGATGGTATTGTAGGTTCTCAGATGTAAGAAATGAAATACTCTCTGTGTTGATTATGAACCTACTATTGGATTGAATGATTCTTCAGTTAATGCAATGGATATTGAACCCAAACCTTCTTAATGGGAAATTCGATCTTCATTTCTTTTATGTCGAAACAATGAGAATCTAATATTTGATCTACTCTGAGAATGGAAATTTTATAACATACTTAACCTAGACTAAATTCTTACTATTCTTGATAAATCAATTGAAAATTTTGCCAGGTTGATATAGAACCTCGAATCAATATTTTATTCTTCTCTTTTTTTTAAGAAATTGCTACCGAACCCCCTTGTCGACCAGACTTTCTCCCTTCTGAAGTTTTTGTATCATTTTAAAGCCAATTTAATTTCCTGTCTTTTCTTCTTAATTTAATTTCACTGCTTAATAAATCCACGGGTTTACTTATACCATTACTTCATCTGGGGAATACAATTTCGGTGAAGTCCTTGGTCGTTGAATTTTTTATATGTCTAGGTGAGAATATAATGGACCAATATTGTCGTATCCCTATTACTACACAATCCAATGTATCCTATTTAGTTATTGCATTTGGGACGCTCACTATATACCATCCTTAACAATGATAGTACCTTCGAAACTCTACAGGTTAGCCTGGGAAGATAATGAAAAAGTTTGAGTCAAGTAGTGGTTAGATTAACTAGATTTCGATTTGTCTGATAGTTGTAATTTAACTATCACTAGAGTAGGTTATAATTTTATTATTGGCTAAAGCACTACTAAATCATAGAATTATGGTCTTCCTTCTCTTAGAGAATTGATGAACCTTGTATTTTTAAGTTGGTCGGTAAGTCGTTCAGTCTTCAGAGTTTTACCATATGGAAGATTGAATTCCGAGATTGAAAAAGAAAATCTTAACGTTGTATTTGATTGTCAGACCTTACCAAGATTGATGATTCTTAACAACTTGATGGAGTAAAGTTTTGTTTCTCTAACGATATTATAACTCGAGTTCACTGGAAGAATCCTATGATTCAACCAGAACTCCGTGGTAAATTCCGTCAGAATGGATTTTTCGCTCAAAAACTTAAGTGTAGTAGTCTGCATCTGTAACACCACTTTTAAATCCTCCTAAAACTAGTCGTTTGTGCACCGAGTTTCCAATAGGTTGATTTTTGTTCCCCTTTATATCTCTATCTATCCTGAGGGATTCACTACTTCTTGTCTGCAATAATTTAGGAGGCATGATAGTCTTGGATCCCAACACTTAATATCGACAAGTGGTCTTGGCACTGTGTTAGTATGATAATTGATCGTCGCCTTGCGTTTTTAGTCCCCTGATTCAATAATTTGAGCCAAAAAATTGTTAACGTACTCTTGAATGAATCTTTTCATTTGAAAACATGACCATTGAATTATATATATATATACCAACGTTGTCGTCGTAATCATGGAACGATTATGGATAAACTTACATAGTTTTAATGCTAATTTAATACAACCTTTATGAACAGTTACATGAAAATGTGTTGTACATTAAGAACCTCTCAAATCCTTTACACATATTATATAAACCGGGATACAATAGTATTCGTAAATCACCACTTGACAAGGATTTCGTTATTCCTTTCCGTCTCTAATATATATATATATATATATATATATATATAAAGATTTGAATGCATCCCTAGACTATATATATTTATATTCATGGTGGTATTTATGATAAATGATATGACTATATTATCTTTATGGAATTATAGTATATAGTAATTATTATTGGAAGCTTTCACTTTTACAAGAATTAAGTATAGAAACTGAGGTAATTAAATTATTCTAATATCTAATGTGAATAAAATGTGTCTATAATCCTTAGTCTTATTAGATGAGAAAATGGATATCGATAAAAGTTGCAATTGACATAATTGTAGATCTTAGTCTAAAGGTAGTATTATTAAAAGTTGACCTTATCTCCTTTCAATGTGTGTAAGATAATATAACCTTTTTGCAAGTATTATTATGCACCTTGATTTAACTTGCTATTGAATAAAAGAATATTATTATCATTATTATGAAGTAATGATTCTACATGAATGGTAGATGATTAAATTTAAATGTTACCCCACGATTATTCTAATAATTCTTCTTTTTACTTCGACTATTTTTATGCTTTAAAATGGTATGTTAACAATTGAACTTAAGTATTGCTTAAATGATTGATTAAGCATAGTAGTTTATTCTATTGTGCCTTGAAGAATCTATGGTTAAGTATGGTTGTTGATTCTAGTTTTGAGCTTCGAAATAGGATTGGAGTTATGGGAATTAGATATCTTTGTTCCTGAGAATAGTCGTCAGTCCTAAGATCTTAAATGGTCAAAATCAATTGGATGAATCCTGGACTTGAGCGTTGATTATGTGTCTTGGAGGTCCTAACCTTGCAGGGTAGGTTGGGCGGTTAGACATATTTTATTATCTTTATGTGATGTAGTTTATCTATGAATAACAATGATGTTGTATCTGAATCTTACGATGTAGTGAGATAGTTGAGAATAGAATGTGTAATATTGATGTATGTTTTTAGTGTAACACTTGTCCTAATCGATGCTATACACAAAAAAAATAATTTCACTATTGTACTCACTTACGTTATGTCTTAATGGAGGGGATGTTACATATGGTATTAGAGTTAGGTTCAACCCTATGACATTGGACCATTACACCTTCCACTATGTTAAATAAAATGATTAGAAATGTATCACTAATAAATTTTGAATTTGTCCATGTAGGTAATCATGGTTATAGGACGCAGGGTAAGTAGACATCGTGGTGCAGGAGGAAGAGGTGTGCCTCCTCCAATAGTATCCACACCAGAGGGATCTAACCCTCAGGGAGATGAGTAGAATACTGATCATGATCAAGTTGTTGTGGGAGATGTGGTAGGTATGATGAGATCCTTCTAGAGGATGTCAGAGGCATTGATTAACTGCCTAGATCGAGATGAGGGCATAGTGTCTGTGCCCAATGAGGGTTCATAGCATGCTCCAACTGGTAGTAGTAGTATACACAAAGAACTCAAGAAAGTTAAGTTTCTCGATTTTTGGGGTGCCACAGACGACTTAGCCACCGATGCATGGTTAGAGAACATGGCAATGTGCTTCACACTTCGTGATTACACCTCCAACATGAAAGTCCACATGGCGGTCTTTCAACTGAAAGGGAGTGATCTACTTTGGTGGAAGACACTCCTACCTCAACTAAACATGGTCGTGAAAGACATGTCATGGGAATTATTTGAGGAATGATTTTGGGAGAGGTATTTGTCCAATGAATTCATTGAGCATCAACTTAATTAATTCAATGTCTTACAAAACGGTAGTCGTACGGTACTAGAATATGAGGCCAGGTTCATGGAGCTACTCATATATGATCCACATATGAACACAAAGAAGTTAAAGGTCAACAAGTTTGTGTTCGGCCTTAAATTCAACATTCGTGCAAAGGTGAGGATCCTAATGCCTCAGACATTGCAATATATAGTTCAGAAATCCCTTATAGCTGAGAAAGAGATGAACATTGGGGGTCAGGGTAGGACTCCTTCTAGACAGACTAGACATATGACATAGAGAGCGCAACAACATCAAATATCATCTAGACAGACTGTTGGGAATTGATATATTCCCATAGGACCTATGTTCTCGACACCGACTCCTCGCAATAGGACTCCTTACAAAGCACCCCAACAACAACAAAAATAGTGTCGTGTGCAACAACAACAACAATTTAGGTCTATTTAGTAGAAAAAACCATGATCACATACTGTTAGGCCAACAATTTCTACTTCAGTGACCATGAGCATTGTACTGAAGATTGGATGTTGGACATGTGGAGAGACAAATTACTAGCGAGATTGTCCAATTGAGAAGGACAAAGTGACCAGATCATCAGGAACCACTACAAGTTGGATTTGGGAAAGGCCCACCGGATACTTGCAGCGGTGAACAACTGCCAGGTCGAACACTAGTCCACTATGCTCGAGACGTCGGGTATGATCGTCGATCAAAATTTTAGTATTTTGATAGATCTAAGAGATACAAACATATTTATTTCTAGTGCAATGGTTAAGATAATTAAGGTAAAGGCAGTCGAGTAGGATGAGTTCAGGTATGTAGAAATGGTGTCAGGTGCCAAACAAAAAGTTGGAGGAAAGGTTATAGACTGAGGTATTACATTGGGTGAGTTTATAACGAAGGAAAACCTATATGTAACGATATTAGGATCTTATGATGCAATGATTGTCATGGATTGGTTAGAATCACATGATGCAATACTTAACTAAAAGACAAAACAATTAAGTTTGACAGATGATTTGGGATAGAGTAGAGTGATTCTAGGAAGAAACTAGGGAGTATCCTTGAGGTTTATTTCTTCCCTACTATTAGAAAAGAGTATGCACAAGGGATGCAAGTTATATTCCATCCTAGAAATAAACGAAAAGGGTGAGGCAAAGGGATTATAAGACATTATGGTAGTATTAGAGTTTGCAGACGTATTTCCGAAGGAACCACCAGGTTTTCCACTAGAAAGGAAACTTGAGTTTTCCATAGATTTGAAACCCGAAACATAATTGATTGCGAGATTTCCATATCATATGTCAACGCCTGAACTACAGGAGTTGAAAATGCAACTAAAGGAATTGTTAGACTTGGGGATTATACGTCCAAGTGTGTTACCTTGGGGTGTGCCAATGATTTTTGTTAGAAAGAAGGATGGGTCATGGAGGCTTTGTATTGACTACTGTCAATTGAACAAGGCTACAATTAAGAACTAATATCTGTTGCCAAGGGTTGATGATTTATTTGATGAGATGAAGGGATCAACTGTGTTTTCTAAGATTGACTTGAGATCATGATATCACCAATTACGAATAAAGGAGGAATATATCCCTAAGACTGCATTTAAGACATGGTTCAAACACTACAAGTTTATTGTTTTACCATTCATATTGACAAACGCCCCAAGAGTGTTCATGAGTTTGATGAACGAGGTATTCCACAAATACTTAGACAAGTTTGTGCAAGTATTCATAGCCGATATATTGATTTATTCTCACATGATAAAAGAGCAAGACGAACACTTGAGATTGGTTTTATAGTGTCTAAGAGAAAATGAATTGTACGGGAAGCTGTCAAAGTGTTATTTTTACCAGAAGGAGATTCATTACTTAGGACATATCATATCTGGAGAAGGTATCGTTGTGGATAGAATGAAAGTAGAGGCTATAATGGAATGGCCAATGCCAACTAATGTACAAGAAGTATGTAGCTTTATGGGGTTAACAGGTTATTATCGACATTTCGTTGAAGGTTTTTCGAAGATAGAAAATCTAATTACAAAATTGCAGAAGAAAAACAATAAATTCATATGGATAGAGAAATGTGCGGAAGCATTTCAAAAGATTAAAGACTTGTTAATGACAAAGTTGGTACCGAAGGTCCCCAACATGGACAAAGATTTCTTGGTATGCACAGATGCATCCAAGGAAGGTTTGGGTGGAGTTTTGATGCAAGACAGTTGAGTGATCGCTTACATCTCTAGGAAATTGAGAAGGCATGAGGAGAATTACGCAACACATGACTTGGAGTTATTAGCAATTATTTATGCCTTGAGTATGGAGACATTATCTGATTGGATGAAAATTTGAATCAATGACAAATCAATGTGGATTGCAACATATATTTACTCAGAGTGACTTGAATGCGCAACATAAGCGTTGGTCAGAATTACTCAGCGAATACAACTTTGAGATTACTTACATTAAAGGAACGATGAACATAGTAGCAGATGTGTTGAATCAGAGACCACATATATTCTTCGTAATACCTCTTAAGATGAATCTGTGAGAAAATATTCTATCCCTATAGCTTGACAATGATGGGTACAAGGAAGTTAAGGCTAATACCAGACAAGATACCATGATGGTACCGAAGTTTTAAGGTTATTCATTGGACAATGATGGATTGTTGAGATATAATGATAGAATTTAAGTATCACCTAATGATGAATTAAGAAGTTTAATATTAAGTGAAGCTCATTGAGAAATATACATGGCTCATCTGGGAGTCACAAAGTTGAAGGAAGACCTTAAGCCTTTATTCTTCTGGAAAGGAATGAAAACATACAAAGTTAGATATGTGGCGAGATGTCTAGAATGTTAGCAAGTGAAGGCTGGGCATAGTCATCCAACAGGATTTTTACAGCCACACACTATTACTGAATCAAAATGGGACGTCATTTCGATGGATTTTATTGTTGGGTTTCCATTGGTGGCAAGGAGACATGATTTGATTTTTGTGGTTATTGACACTCTGATGAAGAGTGCACACTTTATTCCAGTGTGTACGATGTATTAGGCACGAGATATAGCTAGAGTTTTTGTTAGCAATATTGTGAGGTTACATGGAGTAACAAGAAGGATCATATCCGATCATGGATTGGTGTTTACAAGATCATTTTGGACCATTTTCCAAGAGGCCTTGGGAATGAAATTGAATTTTAGTACAACGTATCACCCAAAGATAGGCAAAAAAATAGAAAGAATGAACTAGGTTTTGGAGGATATGTTGTGCATGTATGTAATGGATCAACAAAAACGTTGGGAAGACTTCTTTCCATTGGTAGAGTTTGCATACAACAATAGTTACCAAAGTATGATTAAGATGGAACCGTTTGAGTTTCTTTATGGGCGACCGTGTCAGACGTCATTGAGTTGAGATCGACTTGAGGACAAAGTCTTGGTGTGATTGAAAGTGATCCAAGAGATGGAAGAATATATGCAATCGATAAGATAAAGGATTAGAGAGGTGCAAGATTGATAGAAGAGTTATGCTGATGCGCATCACGTTGATTGTAGTTATTAGATTGGCGACAAAGTTTTCTTGCGGGTAAAACTGCATAAGAGTTCAATCAAGTTTGGAAAGGGTGCTAAAATCTCTCTTAGGTTTGTGGTACCTTTCGAGGTCTTGGAAAAGAAAGGACCTGTGGCTTATCGACTAGCCTTGCTTGATTCTTTGAGGCATATGCACGACATATTTCATGTATCTGTTTTATGACATTATATTAGTGATCCATCACATGTTATTGACATGAGTTCTTTGCAGGTGTTGGATGAGAGTTCTCTCATGGTGGAGCTAATATGTATTCTGGACCATCGCACTCGACAACTACAACATCGAATAGTCAATCAGGTCAGGGTCCAGTGGGAAAATTATAGTCCACACTCGGCCACATGGGAGGATGCATGTGAGATGCATCAACAATTTCCCTTTTTGTTTGATAGATTAGATGTGTAGTTCTATGTCAGATACTTTATTTACTTGCATTTATATATAGTACAAACTTCGAGATGAATTTTAAAACAAGAGGGGGTGTATGTAACATCCCGTTCTACTGAGCACACTTATATTGACTTATTCTTTGAGGACACTTGCATGCAAGTGATCCGGTTATGGTAAATTATGGTTTCATTTCGATTATGAGTTATATATGATGATGATGATGTATTGTGATTCGTCATTACTTTCAGATATATATGTATTGGAAAATATTACTGATGAGTTCTCCTAAGTGTGCATGACACATGATAGGTGATGGATGTTGATGGAATCGATGTTGTCCTTGGACTCCAGATTGAGTCAGGGAGTGGATTGTTTTGTTTGAGTATTTTATTTTACACACATGTGATATATGATTGATTACAATATGATTTATGTATATGGATTATTGACACTATTTTTGTCAGTGGATGCAGGCTTGATGATGCTTTCTAATCCGACTCACATAAGGAGTAAATGGGCCATGCACATAAACTAGACATTTGAGGGAGAGGTGTAACAACATCCCTATCACAACCTACTGGCACTCCCCACCGTGACCTGAATTGTAGGTTAATGATTACCTAGTTCAAAAGGTCCATGATGTCGTGAGGGCAGATTGAGATAGTCACTCACGAAGAATTCTAATGGGTTCACAATAAGGTGAAATTCTTATTCCTTAGAAGCCATTAGTCTCTCACAAGGTCGATCGAATGGAGTGTTGAATCCAAGGGTCAGACAAACTTCTGAAACCAATCAAAGGTGAGTGGCACCCTTGGAGCCCGGAGATGCGCCTTGAAGGGCATGCCGTGTAATTAAATTGTGAGTCAATAAATCTAGATGACCTAGATATTTAATAAAATGCTTAGACCTTGATAGGACAAGGTATTAATGAATCAGTAAATAATAAACTTAGAAGCCTAACAAGAGTCTAAGCCTAAGTATAGACTAAGTCTAAGTTTAAATTAAATAAAGGACTAAATAAAATATGAAATAAGTTAAAATATTTGAGATAAAATAAAACTCTAGGAAAAGAGGGAATTTAAAATTTTAAGGTTGGGAAAATTTCACTTGTGCATGAAAATAATAAAAGGGATTTTTAAAATAGAAAGAAACAAAATATGAGAGAACAGGTGTACACATAGAATAACATCTTGAGTCAAACTACCACTAAGTCTAACTAAAAGAAGACTCCTCATCCAACTCTAACTAGGATCTATTTAGGAGACACTCATTAAATGAGAATTTGGGGAACAAAGGGACAACTAAGAGCGAAAATAGGAACACATTGGGGGATGTGAGGCAAAATGGTCTTTAATTAAAAATAAAAAGGGGAATTACTTGTGCAACTTGGGGAGAGTGTGACAAATGTGCGGGTAAATAATCATAATTAAATTAATTTAAAAAGTTAACTATTGTGCCTGAGGACATGTGCCACTGGAGATTTTTCTATAAAACAAATGGTGTAGAAGAGAAATGGATCTCTCACTTTTCTTAGTATTAATGTTATGCTACCAAAACTATTTTGACTGTGTTTTACTTGTGAGAGTTGGGATTTCAAGCTTGAGAAAGAGTGGAAGCTCTTCCTTGCGAGGCAATCTTGGGAGCTATTGTGTTTTGCTTTCTTGTGTGTGGCCCCTTTGCGGCTCGGGGGGCTAAGGGGGAAGAAGAGTACCCCTAGCGTTGGCTAGGAGGTATCGGTGAAGTTTCTAGATTGGAAAGCAAGTATTATTATTGCATAAGCTTTGGATTGAATATCACCATCAAGAAACAACGAATTCTGGTTACGTATTTAAGATTTGAAATTGTTGTTAATTAGACCTCAACTTGTACATTGATCACTGATGTTAGCCAAAATATATTTTATGCAATATATTGTGAATTTTTTATATATATATGCTAATTGACGATTATTCTTACCAGGGATGATTTTAAGGATGAAAAATTATCTTTAAATGTAGAAACCAAGACGAATCTTACTAATCCTTCATATGCCAACTATAAAATGTTTGACGATATTTTTGTAAAAATATTCAAATTTCTAAGGATTTTATATAGTTTGTATAAAATTTTGACGATTTTTAAGGTAAAATAATTGTATCCTATAGAATTTGGGCGAATAATTTTTAGAATAGCGAATATTTTTTTGGGAAAAACCATGGAAAATTAGCCCATGAGCGAAATTTAGCCCCTAAAATCATCCCTGATTCTTACTAATATTGCTATAAGATTTAAAGTATATTTTTGCAACCAGAACTAGTAAACACAAAATTGTAGTTATACTGAGTAACAATTAAATGAAGAAATTAATAAGAATGTAAAAACTATTCCGCTTGATGATAGCGATTGGAATATGTGGGTGGTTTTGAACCATTTGAAACCTACTGATAAATCATATATGTAGAACTGGTTAAAGAATAAAGGTAGTTCATAGAAATTATAGGTGTGTTGTTAATTTAATTGGTGTAAATGATGGTATTGTAGGTTCTCAGCCGTAATAAATTGAATTACTTTCTGTGTTGATTATGAACCTACTATTGGATTGAATGATTCTCCGGTTAACACAATGAATATTGAAGCCAAAACCTTCTTAATGCGAAATTCGATATCTATTCATTTTATTTTATATCGAAACAATGGGAATCTAATATCCGATCTACTCCGAGAATGGAAATTTTATAACATACTTAACCTAGACTAAGTTCTTACCATTCTTTCTAAATCAATTGAAAAGTTTTGCCTGGTTGATATAGAACCTCAGATCAATATTTTTTTCTTCTCTTTTTTTAAGAAATTGCTACTGAACCCCCTTGTCGACCAGACTTTCTTCGTTCTGAAGTTTTTGTATCGTTTTAAAGACGATTTAATTTCATGTATTTTGTTCTTAGTTTAATTTCATTTCTTGATAAATCACTGGGTTTACTTACCATTGCTTCATCTGGGAATAGAATTACGATGAAGTCCTTGGTCGTTGAAGTTTTGATATGTCCAGGTGAGAATATAATGGACCGGTATCACCGTATCCTTATTACCACACAATCCAATGTATCCTATTTAGTTATTGGATTTGGGTAGCTCATTTTATACAATCCTTAATAGTGATAGTACCTCCGAAACTCTACAGGTTAGCCTAGAAAGATAATGAAAAATTCCGAGTCGAGTAGTGGTTAGATTAAATAGTTTTTGATTTGTCTGATAGTTGTAATTTAACTGTCACTTGAGTAGGTTATAATTTTATTACTGGTTCAAGAACTACTAAATGGTAGACTTGTGGTCTTCCTTCTCTTAGAGAATCAAAGAAACTTGTATTTTGAAGTTGGTCGGTAAGTCGTTTAGTCTTTGGATTTTTACCAGTTGGAAGATTGAATTCTAGGATTGAAAAAGAAAATCCCAATGTTGTATTTGATCGCCGGACCTTACCAAGATTGATGATTCTTAACGGCTTGATGGAGTAAATTTTTGTTTCTCTAACGATATTATAACTCAAGTTCATTGGAAGAATCCTTTGATTCGATCATAACTCCGTGGTAAATTTCGTGATGCTGGATTTTTCCCTCAAAAACTTAAGTGTAGGTTGATTTTTGTTCCCCTTTAGATATCTAGTTATCCTGAAGGATTTTCTACTTCTTGTCTGCAATAATTTAGGAGGAAGGATAGTCTTGGATCCCAACACTTAAGATCAAAAATGGTGTTGGAACTGTGTTAGTATGATAACTGATCATCGCCTTGCGTTGTTAGTCACCCGATTGAATAATTTGAGCCAACGAATTGTCAATGTACTTTTGAATAACTCTTTTCATTTCAAAACAATACCTTTGATACACACACACACACACACACACACACACACACACACACACACACACACACACACACACACACACACCAACGTTGTCACTGTGATCATGGAATGATGATGGATAAACCTACATAGTTTTAATGCTAAGTTAATACAACCTTTATGAACAATTAAATGAATCTGTGTTGTACATTAAGAACCTTTCAAATCCTTTACGCCTAATTGGGATAAAAGAGAATTCGTTAATCACCACTTGGAAAGGATTGCATTATTCCTTTGCGTCTCATATATATATATATATATATATATATATATATTCGTGGTACATAGAGTACAATGTTTATTGAAGGAATGGGTGGTATTTATGATAAATGATATGACTATATTATCTTTATGGAATTATAGTATATAGTAATTATTATTGAAACCTTTCACTTTTACAAGAATTAAGTATAGAAAATGAGGTAATTAAATTATTATAATATCTAATGTGAATAAAATTTGTCTATAATCCCTATTCTTATTATATGAGAAAATGGATCTTGATAAAAGTTGCAATTGCCATAACTGTAGATCTTAGTCTAAAGGTAGTATTATTAAAAGTGTTGAAATATTGTAACTGTAAAGAGTATTCTATTTATTATTGAGTTATTATTAATTAGATCAATCCCTTTTTGTGGATTGATCATGTCGGGCATTGTAATTGACCAAATCCCATTTTCTGGATTGGTCAAACCCTAAATATATTGTGCAAATTAAGAAGTCGGCCCCCAGTCTAATTAAAGTGGTTTTAACCACTAAGAAGACAAGTCGGCCCTACCCAGTGAAGAGACACCTTTCCAACACCTGCCCGTTTGTATAAATAAAGGAAGACATAGTCTCATTTGTTCACTCACTCATTCTCTCACTTAGTGCACAAGTTTGATAGCTGCAGTTGGGAGAAGAAGGAAGAGAGAGGCGCATTGCTCACTGAAGGATATCTCTAGTGTTTGGTTTATTGTCTTGGCATTGTATTGACTATCTATATTAAGGAAATTTTTGTTGGGTTTTCTCCCCCATGAGGGTTTCCCAGGATTAAAGTTGTGTATCTTATGATTGTGTTTCTCTCAGTGATCCTGTCTGTTAGCACTGAGAATCACCCTCAGACTGCTAGAGGATAAGCCGAGTACCCATCAAAATGTAAATGGATTAAAATGGTTTGAGAAGGTGGATCATAAAGACTTTAAAGAAATGAAAAGACAAAATATATCATTGCAGATTAGTGATGGACCATTGGGCTATGGAGTCGTAAACAGTCTTCTCATTGAAGGCATTTAAGCTCCCTATCAAAAAAAAGATTTGTATAATGATGAAGAGAATAATAAGAGAATAACATAAAGACAAATATTCTCTAAGAATATATCCTCTCTGCAAAGAGAATTTAGATGTGCCTGAACAGTAAACAATGAAAAATAGGCAAGATTACAACAGATCCTCTACCGCATCAGGAATCTATCAATCAAAGGAAAATTTTAATTCTTAAAATCAACAATACGTTTAAACAAGATGAAGAATTGAAAAGAGAACATAGAAGACAAATCTGATGAAACAACTCATATGAATATTCAATAACATATAATTTACAACTACATGCCCCTCCGGCTTACAAACTGAAATATACAGTCATAAACATTTCTCAAAAACCTCTCCGGTCTGGGCCACACCCCCCCTTTCTTATGTCATTCATCAGATCTATTTATAATCAAAACAATAGACATGTGTTGTTTCTTGGATGCCTCTTCTCTAGTTCCGTGTGTCTTCTCTTGTCTTTCTCGTTCCTTCTATCAAAAGAAAACTTTGATCAGTATGGGCCTGTAGGAAAAACTGCCCTCTGTGGTACTTCGGGCTGACAATTTTCTGTCTCCTCGTCTAGACCCTCCATGCTTCCATTTAAGGGGGTAGTCGATGGTTCAACTACCGATCCTTCTTTCATTAACTGATTTATCCTTAGGATCAGGACGAGGCCTAACGCCTAGTTTGTTGCCACACGCTGCTCCCGCGTTAGACCCTATATAAGCATGTGATTGCAGAATTTGCCAAGGGAGGTTTGGATTCACACCGCTTTGACTCCCGCAATCCACTACCAATTGCCACATACCTCTTTGGCTATATTGTGGTTTCAATTGTAGGACCACTCTAATATTTTAGTGTTCGAGCACTATTTGTCCCTGCAATGAAGTGTGGTCGTTGATCTTTTCGCAACCCACAATTTGGGAACACCCTACTTTTGTAGCCACACACTACTCTCGGATGGACCCTACATCAACACATGATTGGGGAAGTCACCAAGGGAGGTTTGGTTCCACACCGCTTCGACCCCCACAATTCACCACCAACTGCCACATACCTCTTTCGCTATACCATGGTTTCTACTACGGGACCGCTCTAGAATTTTAACGTTTGAGCATGTTCCATCCCCGTAATGAAGTGTGGCTGTCGATCTGTTGCAATCTGCGATATGGGTAACCCTGCTATTTTAGTGCCCCTACTAAAATTTATCCATCTTCCAACTCCAGAATCCTTTTAACCATGTTTAGAGATGGAGCCAATTTTGGCATTTGGGAGCTTTGAATGCTGAGCAAGAATATCTCTCGAAGGACGATCTCCCGAATCTAACGTGGCGACCTGACGTCATTGTGATATCACAACTGCTGATGGATGAGTTCCATGTGTCTTCAACACTTCGACACTTTGGGCTTTGAGGGTTTTGGATTGTGAAGCATGAAAAACTCCCAGAGTGGTACATGCACGGAGTGACGTGGCAGCCTGATGCTATATGATGTCACAACTACTGATGGATGAGCACCATGCGTTGAGTTGGAAAACACCCATGGAGTAGTAGGTCCTAAAATGACATGGCAGGCTAACGTCACTTCGAGACTTTTACTCTTCGAGACTTCGGGATGTTCGGACGGAAATCTCCCGAAGTAACTTTCTCCTAATTGGCATGGCATCCTCTCGTTACTTCAAGACTTCGGGCTTCGAGAGATTTTGAATATGGGCATGAATATCTCCCAAAGTGACTTTCTCCCAGTTGACGTGGAAGCCTCTCATTACTTCAACACTTTGGGCTTCGAGAGATTTTGAATGTGGGCATGAATATCTCCCAAAGTGATTTTCTCTCGGTTGACGTGGCAACTTCTCGTCACTTCGAACTCGAGACTTTGAAGCTTCTGATCGTGGGCATGAAAATATTCCGAAGTGACTTTCTCTCGATTGATGTGGCAACCTCTCGTTACTTCAACAGTTCGGTCTTGGAGAGATTTTGAATGTGGGCATGAATATCTCCCGAAGTGACATTATCCCGGTTGACGTGGCATCCTCTCGTCACTTCGGGACTTCGGGACTTTGGGGCTTCTGTCTGATTGTTAATCCTTGCGTGACTTTGAAACTTCGAATGCACAAGAGCCATTAATCTGAGCTGCACATGGGATCTCCGCCGTTGAAAATTGAACATGCCTGCTTGCTTGTATTTCAAGCCTGAAATGGACTTCTCCGAACACTGCATTTTTCTCATAGTTTTTCCCTGTGCATACAAACGACTTGAGCAACTTGAATTTATCAACCAGAAGAGGAAAAAATTATAGGAAGGTATGAAAGAGAGAGAGAGAGAGAGGGTAGAGGTGTATACCTAGGTATTAACAATAACTACATATGACCCATGACAACTTTATGTGCTGAAATTTGGCTCCATAGGGGATGGCATGCTCCCTGTGAGCTACCAAGAAAAAGGAACTGCAGTGTCTTATCCTAGGGCTATGGGGTGACTTATTCAAATACTAAAAGAAAACTAAAAACTTAAAATCTTGCACATGTGTTTATTTGTATACAAGAGCCTACTCTAACTGACCTTTACAATGCTCAGGTGAAGGAAAAATTCCACTATAGCCACCCAAACTATTTGATAACATAATTCTTATTTTCACTGCAAATGATCCATAAAAGGTAAGGGAAGTATGACAACATAATGAAAACATGTTTTGGAACATTGACAATACCTCCAAGCGATGATAAGATGATTAATGTTGCAGGATCCAATGCTTTTGGAAAGTTCAACTCCATATATAACCCCACAAGGTCATAAAATTTATAACAAGGCATGCTAAATTGGTAAAACATTACCTCCTTTATTTCATCATTGCTCACATGTTGTTTGATGTTTTCAGCATGTACAGGTGGATAAAGGATTGATGCATTCTTGCTAATCCCATGTGATATTTGCTCATTTATAATTGTTGGACATGAGATAAGATGCACATTTATCTCTTCCCTTTCTCCTCCATGGCTCTCCCAAGGATCAAATTCATAATTATCATATACAGGAACCATGCCATGAGGTTCCAAAGAAGATATGAAAAAACTCTTCTCTTCATCATCTTCGCTGGGATATTCATAAAAAATTGGTTGTTCTTGTTCATTATTTGAAACAACTTCTTCATCATAAGTAGGGCTACTAAAGACATATGTTTTAATAATGGAAATATCCTCTGCACTTTCTTCATAGGAGAAACAAACAAAATCTTCCTTCAATTTTGAAAAGATAGAAAAAAACAGAGAGGAATCTTCCCTAGTTTTTTTAACTATCATTTATCTCAGCTTCATAGTCAGGAGAAATATCTATTGATGTATACACTTGCTCTTCGATATCAGAACATTCAAAAGAGACATGTTGATATTCATGAACATTTAAAACAACATATACATATGATATGATGCCAAATGTTTCTATGTTGTTTCTATCATAATGAATATCATTCAACACCTCTTGATCTTCATGGAAAATGATTTCTTCCACAATAAATGCTTCATCACAAATCTGGTTTTCGTGACTAGTAGAATCTTTATGAAGCAAAGAAAATTCATCACAACAGTTTTCATAAATATACTCAGCTTAAAAATACTCTTTACAAAACGAATTGAAAGCTGCATGAAAACCTATCAAAGAGTTGATGCTTGCAATGGGAAGATACTGACACCAATCACAAGCAATCCCCTCTAATGAATACCTGAAAAGATTAATCTGACCAACTTCATGCATGATATGAAGTTGATGAATAAAATCATGAAAATCCAACAAATGGTTAGCTGGTACCTCCCACTCTTCTCCTTGAAATTTAGGAAAATTACTTTCCCATTCATATCTACTAGGATCTAGATTAGGGAAACTAACTATTTTTGAAAAATCACAGAAATCATACCTTTGAGCTAAAATATTGTCCATTTCAAACCAATGGAGTCGCCAATAGATTTATGAACAATGGAGTCGCCATGGTGAAAGATGAACAATCAGACCAATGTGTCCAACTTCAGTTCACCATCTAAAACTGGATCCCTTCGTTGTCATTCTACGAGGGAAGATATCTTCACTTCTCTCCCCAACAATGGCACCATTAATGTTAGCACTGAGAATCACCCTCAGACTACTAGAGGATAAGCCAAGTACCCATAAAAATTTAAATGGATTAAAATGGTTTGAGTAGGTGGATCAACATGAGTTTAAAGAAAGGAAAAGACAACATATATCACTGCAGATCTGTGATGGACCATTGGGCTATGGAGTCATAAATAGTCTTCTCATTGAAGGCATTTAAGGTCCCTATCAGACAAAATATTTGTATAATTATGAAGAGAAGAATAAGAGAATAAAATAAAGATGAATATTCGCTAAGATGAGCTCCACTCTTCAAAGAGAATTTAGATGTGTCTGAACAGTAAACAATGATAAATAGGCAAGCTTACAACAGATCCTCTACTGCATCATGAATCTATCAATCAAAGGAAAATTTTAATCCTTAAAATCAACAATATGTTCAAATAAGATGAAGAATCTAACAGAGAAAATAGAAGACAAATCTGATGAAACAACTCATATGAATCTTCAATAACATACAATTTACAACTACATGCCCCTCTGACTTACAAACTGAAATACACAGTTATAAACATTTCTCAAAAACCTCTCCGGTCTGGGCTGAACCCCCCCCCCCCTCTTTTCTTATGTCATTCATCAGATGTATTTGTAATCAAAACAATAGACATGTCTTGTTGCTTGGGAGCCTCTTCTCTAGTGCCTTGTGTCTTCTCTTGTCTATCCTTTTCCTTCTGTCATAAGGAAACTTTGATCAGTATGGGCCTACAGGAAAAAGTGCCCTCTGTGGTACTTAGGGTTGATAGTTTTCTGTCTCCTTGGCCAGACCCTCCATGCTTCCATTTAAGGGGGTAGTCGATGGTTCAACCATCGGTCCTTCTTTCATTACCTGATTTCTCCTTGGGATCAGGACGAGGCCTAATGCCTAGTTTATTGCCATGCATTGCTCTCGGGTTGGACCCTATATAAGCACGTGATTGCAGAAGTTTCCAAGGGTGGTTTGGATCCACACCGCTCTAACCCATGCAATCCACTACCAACTGCCACGTACCTCTTTAGTTATACCATGGTTTCGATTGTGGGACCGCTCTAAGATTTTAGCGTTCGAGCACTTTCTGTCCCCGCAATGAAGTGTGGCCGTCAATCTTGTCGCAACCCGTGATCTGGGAACACCCTACTTTTGTAGCCACACGCTACTCTCATATGGACCCTACATCAACAAGTGATTGTGCAAGTTACCAAGGGAAGTTTGGGTCCACACCGCTTCGACCCCCGTAATTCACCACCAAATTCCACGTACCTCTTTCGCTATACCATGGTTTCGATTGCAGGACTGCTCTAGAACTTTAACGTTCGAACATGTTCTGTCCCCGCAATGAAGTGTGGTAATTGATCTATTGCAATTTGTGATTTGGGTAACCCTGCTATTTTTGTGCCCCCGCTAAAATTTATCTGTCTGCCAACTCTAGAATCCTTTTAACCATGTTTAGAGATGGAGCCAATTTTGGCATTTGGGAGCTTTGAATGTTGAGCAAGAATATCTCCTAGAGGATGATCTCTTGAATATAACGTGGTGTCCTTATGTCATTATGATGTCACAACTATTTATGGATGAGCACCATGTGTCTTCGGCACTTCAACACTTTAGGCTTTAGGATTTTTGGATTGTGAAGCATGAAAAAATCTTGGAGTGGTATGGGCCCGGAGTGATGTGGCGGCCTAACGCTCTATGATGTCACAACTGTTGATGGATGAGCACCATGCGTTGAGTTGGAAAACACCCGTGGAGTGTTAGGGCCTGAAACGATGTGGAAACTTGATGTCACTTTGAGACTTTGGCTCTTCGAGACTTCAAGATGTTCGGATGGAAGTCTCCCAAAGTAACTTTCTTCTGATTTATGTGGGAACCTATCGTTACTTCGAGGCTTTGAGCTTCAAGATATTTTGAATGCGGGCATGAATATCACTCGAAGTGACTTTCTCCAGGTTGACGTGGCAACCTCTCGTTACTTCGACACTTCGAGCTTCAGGAGATTTTGAATGCGGGCATGAATATCTCTCGAAGTGACTTTCTCTTAGTTGACGTGGCAACCTCTTGTCACTTCGGGACTTCGCATATTCTAATCACGGTCATGAAAATCTCCCGAAGTGACTTTCTCCCAGTTGACGTGGAAACCTCTCGTTACTTTGACACTTCAGTCTTCGGGAGATTTTGAATGCAGGCATGAATATCTACCGAAGTAACTTTCTCCTGGTTGACGTGGCAACCTCTCATCACTTCAGGACGTCAATACTTTAGAGATTTTGTTTGATAGTTCATCCTTAGCGAATTTGAAACTCTGAATGCATGATAACTGTTAATTTGAACTGCACATGGGATCTCTGCCATTGAAAATTGAACCTGCCTGCTTGCTTGTATTTCATGCCTGAAATGGACTGCTTTAAATGATGCATTTTTCTCATAGTTTTCCCTTGTGCATAAAAAGGACTTGATTGACCTGACTTTATCAACCAGAAGAGGAAAAACTTATAGGAAGGTATGCAAAAAAGAGAGACACATGGCAGAGGTGTAGACCTAGGTCTTAACAATAAGTACATATGACCCATGACAACTTTATGTGCTAACACTATCTATGTTATGGTTATCTAGTAAATTGAAAAGAAACCTAATAATAACTTAAACCTTAACATGGTATCAGAGCTAAGATGAAGAGAACATCTTTCATTGGATAAAGAAAAACGTCATTATTGTCGTACAAGAAAATTAGGTCTTTTGTTGAAGAGGAATATCAACCTAAAAATCATCTAGAAAAGTGCACCCTAGCCTAGGGAACTGTTTGGCACCTTGAGTGCACCTTTTCAGTGGATAGAACTCCCGAAAAGTGAAACCCTAGTTTTCAGTAGTACCAGAAAACTAGAAAACCAGAACCAGTACCAGAAGTACCAGTCCATAATTTCATTGGGCCAGTTTGAAGGGGAAAATTTTGGATTTTATGAAATCTGACTACACCAGCTTACTCGCCTCAACTCACCGCATCTAGCCCCTGAATCAAAATTTCAAAATTTGAAGTTTGAAAAATTAGGGTTTCCGCATAAAATCCTAAGTTGCAGTTGCAGTTGCAGTTTCATAATTGGTTGCAGTTGCAGTTGCAATTTCAGAATCAGTTGAAGTATCAGCTGCAATACCAATTGCAGTCACCCTTGAAGTTTTTAAGAGTTGGTAATTATTACCGTTGCTTCTAGATGGTGCCACTACCTACAAATACCATCAGAGGTATGTATTCACATATTGTATAAACTGTTAAGCTTTAAAGGGTATTTGCAGGAGTAGGGATCTCTTGCTATAGATCCAGAAGGATCTCAAGATCCAACACATTCAGAGGAATAATGCAACCCAGGTTTGATTATTCGGATATGCATCTATTTGTTATGACATTATTTTGATTGCATGTTGAAGCTATGACCATCACACTAACCTTTGGTCAAAATTTAAGTCAAAGTATTAGATTGATTAAAGTTGACATCATAGAGTTTATCCTCTAACCCAGCTTTCTGTCAAGATAGCATATTGTCTTAGTACATAAGATAGGTTGAAGAAAGCACTCATCATATTGAGTGAAGGAGACTTGGAAGAAAAGAAACATACTGATTCTTGAGGACAAGGCTCCAGGTTCTAGGTTTGATTAATTAAGTTGATAAGATTCAAAGTTTCACATGACAAGTTGATAACTACCCCTTTACAAGTAAACACTATAGTTGAGGTAGCAGTCTTTGAAAAGTATTATACTTGGTAGCATGTGAGCATATTGAGATAAATGCTTAATGTAATCATTTACCAGATACAACTAACATATCCTCTAGGAGAAACCTCTTGTGTTGGTTCCAGGTTACCATGGAGGAATGTTTGCTCACAACACTAGAAGAGTGTTGAGATCATTTCATATTGTATCTCTTACTTTTGATCTTTGTTTCAAACATGTCACAAGTGATATCTCTAAAGGAGATATTGTAACGATTATTCATGCTATTGTTTTATTTACTATTATCAAAAGAGTATTATTCTTGCTTGTTGTTTTGTTGACCTTATTTCAGGTGACAGGTAATAACCCTGAGGAAGCTATAGTGAAGGTTGCAGAAGGAAACAAATTATATGGGACATGAAGCAGACTATGTACATGACCGTATACATTCATGTACCAAAGAAGATGAAGAATAAACTATCTTTTGAGATACATAGTATCTCATATGGATATTGACTGTAAGGAATAGAAGGCTCCAAAGATGACCGAACATTAGAACAAGAACTCACAATAGACTTGTTCAAAAGATAATGAAGCCACCTTGACAGGAAGCAAAATTCACTTGAATTCTGACTCAACTTTTCATATTTAGACTTGGTATTCAACACCAAGTATACCCCATAAGAGATGATGAAGTCCTTGTAGACTTAGAAGAAAATGAGAGTAAGCCTGATCTCAGAAAGGACCAGATGAAAAGACAACTTCTAGGACTGGGAGATATATGCCATGAGAAGACTAGATCGTAGCTTCATAAACTTCTAGGAGATATGAAATATCCTGAGAAGATTCCCTTGTTTCAGTGACAGAGAAGGAAGCCAATCAGAAAGACTAGGATATGGATTCTTCCATGAGACTAGAAGAGAAGTCAGTATTGACTTCCAAGATTTATTTAAACAGATCAATCTTGATATGTACAAATCTTGATGTGTGTCCAACGAATTCTCCCAGCAAGAGGGAGAAGACTATGCCGAGACACTTACTCCAGTAATTGAAGAAATAGTTCCAGTATTCATGAAGACAACCAAAACAACCATGATTCATATATAGTATGAGATGCAGGGGGAACAATACCCATATTTAAAATTGAATGGAAGTTGGTGTAGTACATTATTTGGGTCATGGAGACATGACTACAATAAAAGATAGAGTTACCTCCATGAAATAAGAAGACTACCTTTAGTATCGGTTATTGAGCCACTGTCAGTTTTAGACAAAGTTGTTGGCATGATGGAATAGAAGAGTTAATCTCATATTTCAGCAGTCACAGTAAGAATGGAGCAACCATTCTCAACTTCAGAGCAACTGCAAGTGCAGAGTCCCAGTTCCAGAAGGAACAATTATAGAAAGAGGAGAGGACATACTCTAAGGCAGTGAGACAGATAATGCTTTGTAGAAAGAACATAGAGATAGCACATGACTGTGCAAATTGAGTTGCAACTGAGCAAGTGTACCAGGTTGGTACAAAGTGATGTGAAAATTTGATTTGAAGTTGAAGATATAAAGACTCATGTTTGCAAGATGAAGCAAGCTCCTAGAGCTTGATATGACAAAATTAACAGTTTCTTGACGAGATTGGGATTTAGCACGAGTAAAGATGATTCTAACCTTTACCTCAAGGTTATGAATGATGAGCCATTGATGTTGCTACTATATGTAGATGATGTATTCTTGACAAGATGAAGAGAATATCATCACAGATTGTAGAAGAAGCTCACTACAGATTTTGATGGAAGACCTAATGCATTATTACTTAGGTGTTGAAATTTGGTAGAGCCCAGAGGATATCTTCCTTAACCAAGGGAAGTATGTAGTTGAAATATTGAAGAGTTTTGATATGTTAGAGTGTAAATCCATGAACACACCCATGGAAACAAAGTTGAAGCTCCTGGTAGATACCTAGTCAGAATTGGTTGATGCTACTCCAGACAGATTATTGGTTCGTAGATGTATCTAATGAATACCAGACCAGATATATGTTTTGCTGTGAACACCTTTGAGTCAGTATCTGGTAGAGCCCAGACGTGTTCATCTTGTAGATGCAAAACATGTGATGAGATACCTTAAGGGTATGTTGGATTTTGGTCTCTGTTATACTAGAGATCATGACTTTAGATTGTATGGATATACTGATTCAGATTGAGCTGGAAGTGTTTCTAATAGAAAGAGCACTTCAAGATGTTGTTTCAGTCTAGGGTCAGCCATAACTTCATGGAAAAGTAGAGAGCAATCCATCATTTCTCCTAACATGACAGAAGCATAATACATTGATGCATGTTCCTCCAGTTATGACGCCATACGGCTTCGAATGTTTTTGACATATCTATTTGATCTAGAGATGGAATCCACCATGATCTTATGTGATAATTAGAGTTGTATAAAGATGATGTGTTCCATGATGATTCGAATCACATAGAGATCCGGTATCACTTCATTCATGATATGATACAGAGAGGAGCTATAAAGCTCCAATATGTTGGCACAGATGAACATGTTGCAGATGTGTTGACCAATCCTTTGTCTTGTGTAAAGTTTGACCACTTTCGAGACAAGCTTGGTATAGTTCGAAAGGACCTCCCTCGAAAGGGGTAGTAGTGTTGATGATACTATGGCATCTTGACAAATAGAGGGTAGCTCCGTTAGGATTTTATATCCTAGGGGAATGATCATCCCTGGACAGATCTCGAAGGTCCATAAGGACAAGATGTCAGAGTACTTGTACATGTATATGCTAGCTTTGGTCAGTAGTGGTAGCTCCGTACAGTCTCCAAGGTGGATCATATGTAGTGGTAGCTTTGGTCAGTAGTGGTAGATTTGGTCATCAAAGGATCATTGGTGATAGCGAAAGGAGAGAAGGTAGGTACATTGTATTTATGTACTGGTAATACTGAATCTTCTATATCTTTAGCTTCTACAGGAGTGGATACAACACTATGGCATCATAGGCTGGGACACATGAGTGAGAAGGGTATGCAGATACTTCACAAAATAAATTTGCTGCCAGATCTTAAATAAATTGATTTGGACTTCTGTGAGCATTGTGTTTATGGAAAACAAAA
>ML800480.1:147129-164824 GCA_009831015.1 Picea engelmannii | reverse complement strand
TACACTCTTCCATGCGGGGGAGTGCAGAGGGGGGGTACCCCCTCTGCAGGGTCTGGGGGGGCTATCCCCCCAGCTGGGGGGTCTGGGGGCAAGTGGGGGTTCGGGGGTGAAGCCCCCGAAGCAAAAATTGCCTTGTAAAAGTATATTGTAATTTCATTGTAAATTCAGACCGTTCATTATAAGGTCGCAGATCTAACGATAGAGATTATGTTAGGGTTTTTTTCCCTAGAAGGCAACCCTCTTTTATGAGGGAAATGTATTGTGGCTATGTAGGTTGGCAAGTATTGTATTCTGAGAGAGGAGACTGTGAGAGAAAGAAGAGGAAGTTACAATGGGTTTTGCTGTAGGTTGTATCCCTTCATTTTGCTGGATAATAATAAAGAAAGGACATGGCAATTTCTCTGGTGGACGTAGCCCACACTGGGTGAACCACGTAAATTTGTGTCTCTCTTGTATTGTGTATCTTCTGTGTTTTATTTTTGCATTTGTTTTATTTTATTACTCCGCGGTCCTGTTTTTCTAACACATGTATATGCTAGCTTTGGTCAGTAGTGGTAGCTCCGTTAGGATTCTATATATCCTTGTGAATCTTTTGATTCATGGGCAAATCCTTTGGATCTGTTAGAGTACCACAATATGTTGTTGATGCCATCCTAGTGTTGAATATTTCCAGCTTTGTGTTGATGTTGTTGATATCAGCCTAGTACTAAAGATTTCCAGCTTAGTGTTGATGTTGTTGATGCCAACCTCGTTGGTGTAGACCCCCAATTCTCAGAATTGAGGTCTGCACAATATCGTTCTAAATATTCCCTCTTTAGTCAGATTGACTCTTAGGTTCCTCCACAAGGAATCCTACACACACACAACAACAATGTCTTTCCACAGGTCCTTATGAGTATGCCCGTGTGAACCAACACAAAGCACCACTCAACTCCCCTGACCACAATAAATTGATCGCGCCCTTTTTCTTTATCGGGATTTTTCCTTTCTGGGATTTCGAGTTTTGCGATTTCGTGAATATTGTTGTCGAGTTCTTGGCCTTTCCACCTTCCGAAACCTGAAATGCCGATTTTCCCGAAATGCTTGGTCGCGTCCTCCTACACAGCTGTATCACATTTCGTGACTTCGGGAGTTCCGAAACAAGGAATCCTGACCTTTTGTCTTCACAACTACCGAAATGTCGAAACTCGAAATGTTCAGCAAAAGATTGGCTTCTATCAGAACTTTCTTTTTCCTTTCGGGGTTTCAGACTTCGCAATTTCGCGAGTCCTAATGTAAAGCTTCCAACTCTCTAACCTCCACAAACCCCGAACTCCGAAACAATATCTCCAATGGGATCCACAGCTACAAGCCTCCCTTCAATCCGACAGCCCACGTGATTTCGGACTTTCACGTACCGGGAGTCCAAGACTCTCAATCCCAGAACACTGTCCTCTTGGGTTCCCGAACCCTGAAACACTGAATTACTGAAACACCACCTCACACTATTTCATGTTTTGCGATTTCAGAGCTTTTGATGTGGAGCGCTCTACTCCTTGTCAACAGGAATGTCGAAATGCCGATTCCCAAAATAATCTGATGCTCTAGCAGATCATGATCAACGGTCCACATTGACTCCTATTACCAGAGTGATGGATTCGTCCCTCCTTATCCACCTTGTAACTTCTCTGGATCTTACGTTTCTCGTGATTTTGGCGGTTCTCCTTGGAGAATTCCGACTTCTCGATTTATTCCTTAACAACTCCTTCTAAATGAATCGATATTCTTATACTGAAACTCAAATCCTATGAAATGACTTCAACTCCTCCCTTTGAACACTTCAAAGGCGTTAACCCTTCTGAGCTTTGTTTGGCCACTTCGCACCTTGAAAGAACTCCGGCCGCACTCCTTGCAACAATCTACCAAATACTTCTAAGTATTCGACCTTCTTGACTCTATGCATTCCCAGCAGCAGCTGTAGTCCTTCAACTCTTCTCTTGGTTGATAGGTTCTAAGCTTTCAACCAGCCTGCGCACACCTTGCACGACTTCTGTGCTTTACTTTCACTTCTATTGGAATGAGAACAACAGTATCCCTCCTGAGATTTCAGAGATAAACTCTAAGCCTTATGTTAGTGTCAGAAGTCACTCCTGGATTGCTTTCAGGAGCAGAGCCTGACACCCATCAGTTTAATGTCACGATTTGTTTATAAGGGGTGATCAAATGGAGATAACGACTCTAGGAGGTATCACTCTAACTCAAGGACCGATTCTATTACGTAAAGAACGAAGGAGGTCTGGAATCCCAACTTCAGCCAGTGGGTTGATTAAAAGATGAACAGATGGAAGAATTAGTAAGAAAGGTGAAGAAACAGCTCTGGGCAATAGGCTTACAGTGGTTTGTAGGGGAAAAACTCTGAACACAGGATCCTCCTGGTTCAGGGCTTCAAGAAACTGAAAGAAGACTTGACTGGATCCTCCAATTCCAAGTCACTCAACGATGGGGAAATCACAAGAACCGATTAGAGGCTCTGTAACTATTACAGTGATCCATTACAACATCATCCTATAATAGCTACAACTCAACTGGATCCTCCAATTCCGAGCTGCTCTAACACAGTATAAGAAAAGACATGGAAGAAATTGGCATTCATAAGGCAAGAAGTCTCAAAAGTTCATACATAACCAGAACAACGCTGCATTAAAAATTTACAACCGGGAGCTCTGCTCAACCATCGATGCCTACAAAAATGGCAGAAATGCCAACATATACTTGGAACAAAGCCCTAGAAGCCAATCTCAATACATCGCATTGAAGGCATTACGTCTGCATGGTTACTGCGCCTGCAGTCTCTGGACAGTCGTGAACTTCAATCAGACGCAACCGCGCTCCCTGAGGACTCGTGAAGGAAATGACAAGCCTATAGTCATTTGGGACTTTCCATTTATGGTCGAAACGATGGCCAACCACCATCAACTGCTACAATAACTGTTTCATTGGGATCGGGAAAGGTATCAGTCGACTCTGTACCTACAGGACATGGAGGCTTTCTTATTTTTCATTTGGATCTGCTTGGAGAAATCATGGTAAGACTAGTGGGTGGACGTGGAGGCCATCGTGATGACTGGAGGACTTGACACGAAGTGGTGAAATGACGGTGGCTAGGCCAGGGTAGTTTGACACGCTTGGTGTGGAGATGGGATGAGGAGAGACCATGCGGATGGATGATAGGGAAAACGCAAGTGAAAGAATTCATGGACTTCCAAGTGTACGCGCCAAGTGGAAGGGACACAGTGGCCGGGAAGAAAATGCGGTTGGCATGACACGGGGATAGGATGTGGCGGCAAGGGATAGGTAATAGAGGTATGTGATGAGGCTTCGGGATTTCGGGGATTCGAGATTCGAGAGTTCAATATGCATGAACTCCTTGCCTCTAGGCTCTCCGATATTTCGATATGCGATGAGCTCCTTCTCCTAGGAGCTATCCCCTACTGGCTAAAACATGATCCATATGACCTGTCCCCGCGTGACTGTAGCCAAACACCCATCGGAGTTTTGGCATTCGGGATGTCAACTAGAATGCATCCTTCGGACTCGCGATAGCCTTCCCCCTGTACTCCACTTTCTCTTGCGGTCCCACACGCTAATCCGACGATCGCCAAGGCATCGCTTCTCGCGACCTCGCAACTCTGCACACAAATATTTGCAGCTCTGACTCACGAACCTCCAAGTTCGCGATATGCCGATGCCACTTGGCGCTATCGCCATACAAGGATTGACCTTCTGACACCTGTCCCCCACTATAGTAATCAGCCTCGTCGGGAAAACGCGTATCGGGATATCGCGATTCCTGTTTCCATGTGCGCGGGACTTTCAGTTCCCCGATCCCTGATTCTACGGGATCTCTCGCCACGTGTCTCTGCTGACGGATGGCTCTGATCTTCTCGGCACTTATGTGGGCCCGAGTTCTCATACGCTCTCGGCACTTCGCGTCTCGTGAAATAACGGATCTGCTCTTTGCGTGTTGGAGTCGTGACGGGCGAAACACCAAGATGGCCAGCCCTTGCGACACGCGCCACTGGATCAGACGACCTATATTCAGCCTCCAAACAGAAGAGACTTCTTTGCTTCTAAATGTCGAGTAAATTGGCAACTCCGAGATCCCGATAACCATTGATATGCTTTGTGGATGGATCTCGGCTGCCGATGGCAAAACTTCGCTCGCTCGCTTGATTTGCTACTTGGAAAAACAAGAATTCTTCCGAGCTGCGCTTGAGCATTTTGTGCAACTTGCAGACCCGAATGCTTCTCGAACCCATGACAAGAATTATCACTAACATTAGTCTCCATGGGGGATAGAGTCGTCCCTGCGATGCTCTAAGAACTCCTTCTGCAGTTCCGGTCGCCTTTTTGTTGGGCTATGGAGTCATTATTAGGCCGCAAAAATAAAAATGAAAACGAACTAAGAAACAAAAGGACAATATTTACAAACAAAAGAGTCATCTGAGACTCAAACAACACATTTTTTTAGGAAATGCCCATTCACTGGGCCGCTGAAAACTTCTTCACCTTCCAAATCTCGCAACCTGTATGTGTTGTTTGAGAAAGCCTCGGAAATTCTGAAAGGCCCAATCCACAGGGCTTCAAATTTGCTGTGTTTGCCCTTATCTTGTTTAGGAGCATCCCATTTCAGTACCAGGTCTCCTATCCGGAACCGCTCCTTCTTGGACTTCTTATCGAAGACCTTCTTGATCTTCTGCTGAAGGTCCCAAATCCTGTCCACTGTCTGCTCCCTAGCCTGCTGGACCTCTACTAGCTGATGAATTCTTCTAATCATGTCATTGGGCTCTTCCTGATGGTCCTGGAGGAATTTCACTACGGGGATGGCTAGCTGAGAAGGGAAGATGGCTTTGGCCCCATAGGCTATCTGGAAAGGGGAGAGACCTATAGCTCTCTTTGTAGTCACCCGATCAGCCCATAGGGTGAATTTAAGCTTCGAGTTCCAAGCCCTTTGGTTGTCTTCCAACAACCTTTTCATGATCCTTATTAAACTTTTGTTGGAGGACTCTGCTAAACCATTGCCCTGTGGATAATATGGGGTGGAGTGAATCAGTTTAATCTAGAACTGCTCATAGAACTTGGCTAATGGCTCAGACCCGAAATTGGCTACATTATCAGTGACAATCTTATTTGGGCAGCCGAACCTTGTGATGAGGTCCTCTAAGAATCCGATGATTACCTTGTGGGAAGCACTCCTGGTGGGGATAGCTTCAATCCATTTGGTAAAGAAATCTGTAACAGTCAGGATCCACCTGTGCTTCCCACTGGAGGCGGGGTGAATTTCTCCAATGAAATCTAGGCCCCATTGCTAGAAGGGCCCTGAAACCATCACTGGTTTTAACGACAGAGACCTGAGCTGCTACTTCCCTGCAAATTTTTGACATTTGATACAGGCTATGACCCTCTTGGAGACATTAGTGAACATGGTAGGCCGGTAGTACCCAGCCCTGAGGATTTTGTGGGTTGTGGCTCTCCAGAAATGGTGCCCTCCACACAGACCGCTGTGAAATTCAACCACGATCATCTCAGTCTCTAGTGTACTCATGCATTTTAAAATCACCCCTAGGGGGTCTTTCCAATATAATATTTGATCGATTAGGCAGTATCTGACTGCTTTGAGCTTCAGAGCTCTTGCTTTGCTTCTTTACAGGCCGTCTGGAGGTCGCAGCTCCTGTAAAAAGTATATGACATCCTTATACCAAGGACATGAAGCCAATGGGGGCTCCCTTTGATGATCGATGTCAGACAGTCAATCCTGCTGAATACCTGAGCATTCGTTGATGAAACTTATCCCCAAAGCTTGGCAGTTTGCTTCAGCCAACAGCTTGGATAAACCTTGCCCTTTGATCAATTTTGTGGGCCTTATTTCTAGGTCGAACTCCAGGATTTTGGCTATCCATTTACTCCTTCTCCCATCTATGTCAGGCTAAATAAGGATATCTTTAACAGTAGCCAAGGGGACATAGGCGATAATCTTTGACTGCAGGATGTAGGTTCTAAAAGATTTGAGAGATTTCACTAGAGAAAAAGCCTGCTTCTCCATAGTGTCATACCTGACTTCGACATCCCTCAATGCTCAGCTGAAGTAAGCAATAGGTTGTTCTAGCCCACTGTCATTTGTCTGTAATAGATCATCAACTACTGTGTCAGGCGAGGCAAAGGAGAAAATAAGGAAATCCTTTGAGTAGTTGGGACTGATAAGCACAGGAGCTTCAGTCAGGGCTTTCTTGATTTGTTCAAAGGAATGCTGCGATTGAGGGGTCCACCTTACTTCATTCTCTTTCTTTAGCATGGCTGTTATCAGCTTTACCTCCTCATAAAATTTATTTTACCCAGGAAAGATTGGACCTCCTTCTTGGACCTCGGGATCAATAAAGATTGTATCGCCTCAACTCTGCTGGGGTCAATCCTGACTCCTTCTGCTGATACTACGTGGCCCAATAGCTTTCCCTCCTTCATGGCGAATAGATATTTCTTGGGGTTTAATGAAATGCCAAACCTTCTGCATTTCAAGAAAACTTTCCTGAGATGGCGACGGTGTTCTTTATCAGATTTTGAAAATACTGTGATGTCATCCAGGTAAACGACCACAAATTTATCCTTTTCCCCGATGAAAGCTATGTCCATGGCACCCTGGAATGTCGCCCCTGCATTCATCAGTCCAAATGGCATCTTGGCATACATGAATGTGCCCCATGGAGTGGTGAACGCTGTCTTTTCCCTGTCTTCAGGCAGAACAAAGACCTGATTGTAGCCATAGAAACCGTCAATCATGGACATCCTGGAAGCTCCTGTCACCCTTTGCAGTATATGTTCCATCTTCGGCAAGGGGTAGTTATCCTTCCGTGAGCTCCTGTTCAAGTTTCTGAAGTCTACACAGAGTCGGATCTCTCCATTCTTTTTCCTTACTGGGACCAAGTTGGCCACCCATTCTGAATATCTTAGTGGCACAATGATCCAAGCTTGAAGTAGCTTCTTCACTTCTCTCTCCATGTTAGGCAGCAGCATGGGATTGATCTGTCTCAGCTTCTGCCTAAACGGCCTTGCATCTTCCTTTAATGGGATTTTATGCTCTATGACAGAGATGTCATATGTTTTGAGGCCTTCGTAGGTCCAGGCAAATACATCAGCAAATTCTCTCAAAAGTCCAATGTATTCGGACCTCTGCTCCTCTGTCAGACTTCTTGACAATTTGATAAGCTTGGGCTCATCCTCGGTCCCAATGTTGCACTGAATAGTACCAGTGTCATCCTCCGAGACCTCTCCCTTTAATGATACATCATTTCTATCAAAGAGCCTTTCCAAAGGAACCAACCCTCTGGGAATATGATTGTTGGGTAGCTATACAATGTCACGCTCTACAATCTTATTCAGAAAATTACCCCCATCAAGATTTTCTTCTAAGACGGCGTCTTGGTCAATATGCATCTCTGAAAATTCATCGACAGTCTCCAAGAACTTATTGATTTTGAGATCATCCTCGAATACCTTCCAATGTTTGATGTTGTCAGGTATGGAGGACCTGTATTTCACTTCCACACTGTACCTCAGTTTGGGCGGCAAGGGTACCTTGAAAATGCTTGCTGATGTAGCCAAGGAACCTGCCACTGTGTTTTCTTCTCTTGGGATGAAAGAAATGTTAAATGCTGAGAAGAAACTGTCAACTAGATCCCACACCTCATTTCTGTAGTTCCTAAGTCAAGGATGCTTAGCCTGATAAGCACTTCTGACCTGCTGGACCACCAACTCTGCATCACCAAACACTGCTACTTCCTGAATTCCCATTTCTCTCGCAGCTCTTAACCCCAGAACACGAGCCTCATACTCTGCCACATTGTTGGTAGCTTCAAATTCTAATTTGTATGACAGAGATATGGTTTCCTGAGCAGGTGCCACAAAAACTACTCCAGCTCCAGCGCCTTCTCGGGAACAGGCTCCATCAAAAAACATTTTCCAGATTGGGGTGATGGAGAGAGGAACTTCAGGGAAATAGTGGGCTGTTTTCCGAGTCTCAGAGGCGGCTCTGGGGCATGGGTGAGCTGCAGTAAACTGGAGCCTAAATCAGTGTCTAAGGCAAAAATGGGATGGTTGGTGGGGTTGTCTTCGTCACTGATTATATAGGCCAATTGGGCTTCCCTGTATAGTCTTCTATGCTCTCCTCCGAACACTGGGATAGTAGCATATGTGAAGTCCATATGCAAGTTTCCACTAAGTCTTTTTTATCCAAGATCTTGATAAAAAAATACCAAACTTGGGGGGGAACATCAGCTACTACGATATCCATGACCACACTTTTCATAGCCAGTTGAAACAAGGTTACAACCAAGTCTTTAATAACTCCAAGACACTGAACTCTCCTGGAGTCAAAATTATAAAGGTCATGATAGGCTCTGGTAACTTCTAGTCCCAACTCTTCCATAACAGTTTTGGGCATGAGGTTGCGAGAGGCCCTTGAATCCATCAAGTAGTTGTGCAACACTTTATCATGTATGTTCAGGGATGTGTAGAAGGGAGGGGATGAATCATCTCTATCTTCTACCATGGGACCTAGGACAACTGCTGGCTTTTCGTCTTGGAGGTTTATGGAGTCTGTGGGAAGGCATGAGGCTTCAGACTGTAAAAGATTAGAGAAGCGTTTTTTAAATTCTCCATGTTTAATTAGCTCTGTGAGGGGCATAGGGATTCTGATCTTTTGAATCTCATGTTCGAAATTAAAAGAAGATGTAGGCTTTGGAATTTCCTTTGTTTCAGAAACATGATTATGGACAGTGGGAGAGAGGGGTTGGGTCTTCTTACCTCTGTGACCATTTGCTACTTCATTAGCAAGTCTCTCTGCTCTAATGGATTTCTCAGGAATATCAGGCGCTGCTGTCTTTTTATCAGGCCTCAGGTTGTACCTGCCTCGGCCGCCACTAGCCTTGTCTCCCTTGCTTAGTTCATTCAGCTGACTGTCCATGAGAGACTCTTCGTATGCTAATTGAGTGAGATGAGGAAAAGGAGGAGTGTCTCCAACGCAATGGATTTTAGGATCAAGCTCATCAGATTCCCCTTCTCCCCCCTCGGTCACAAAATTGTTTTGAAAAGGGGCCTGAATCTTCTGGTCTTCTCTGTCCCTTCCCTTCTCTCTTTGCATATTCAGGGAAGTAAAACTATTTGGCCTCCTGAATCCTCCTTTATTTTCTGCAATCTGAGGGCCTTTGTATGATTTCCTCCCCTCCACCCTCATTCTCTCCATCTCTGCGGACAAAGACTTCAACATCTTAGTCAGTTCGTCCACTTGAGGGTGAGGCGCCAATGATCCAGAAGTTGAGGCTTTTGACCTTCCTTTTCTTCTGTCTGCGTCGGCCTTGTTCCTCAGTTTGTCAGCTGCTAATACATTAGATTCCACTTCTATGGCCACATCTTGCATTTGGGCTAAGGAGGTGGCTCTTCTTTCTCTCAACAAAAGGCAGAAATCAGGGTCAAATGCACCAGCATAGGAAATTTGGGCAGAGGCTTCTGAGGGCTTTATCTCTGCAGGAATCTTATTATACATTTTATTGAATCTCTTGGAGAAGTCAGAGACAGACTATCCTTCCATTTTCTTCAGAGACCCAAACTCTGTCATGTAATACATGAAATCCTTGCTATCTCCCCACTGCCTCAGGAAAGCACTATCCATAGCCTCAATTCCAACAATAGATCCTGGGGCCAATCCTCTAAACCAATTCCTCACTTCACCATCCAGGCTCTGGACAAAGACTCTCATCAAAAAATCTTCATTTTCAATATTGAGGTTGTCTGCATAACTGTAGAAAGCAGCCAGGTGCTCTTTGGCAGTTATGTCTCCTTCTCCAGTGAACTTGGGAATGTACTTCAAGTAATCTCCAGTAGGGAGAGGGTTCATAGGAAGGGGAAGAACTAAGGGAGCATATCTGGCAGCGACTATGGCGTCCATTCTATTCAAAGGGGGATTAGCACCAGCCATAGGGATATTAGGTGGAGGAGAATTTGGAGGAGAAGGAGTTCGCGAAGGGGCTAGTGGGAGTAAATCTCGGAGTGGGCTGGGAAATAAGAGGTGATTCAAGGAACAGGCTACTGATCTCAAGTCAGCAGGTGCTCCTCCTTATGAAGGAGTGGGGAAATCTTCTGAGGTCATGGGTCTACGCCAAGGTACAGCTTCAAAGGAGAGGGGAGTGGAAAAGTCTTGTCCCTCTGGTCCCAGACCAGGAGAGGAAAACTCAACAAGAACACTCCCAAAATTTAAGAAACGGGAAACTGCAGAGATAGGCCTATCAAATAACCGAGGAGGAGAAAAAGGAGCTCCAACAGAAGGATATGGTGGATTACCTGGTTCAGTGATGGACGCTTCTCCTTTGGAGGCCTTTCCCTTTCTGAGTACCGCCTCTGGATCTGTTTCAGGCGTAGCTAGAGGTAGCTGTGGATGAGACCGCGTATGCCTGCCTCTGAAAGCCACAATTAACAGAGTAGGTTCCCCCCAGCGGAGTTGTTACAATGGAGTCGCCAGGTGCAATTTAGCAATCTTGAAAGGCTCCGATAATCCGATGCACTTCGGATTCAGAGGCTCAATGTCATTTTACCCAGGGAAAATCTTCAATTTCGTCCCCGACAACGGCACCAGAAATGTTAGCGTCAGAAGTCACTCCTGGATTGCTTGCAGGAGCAGAGCCCGACACCCATCAGTTTAATGTCACGATTTGTTTATAAGGGGTGATCAAATGGAGATAACGGCTCTAGGAGGTATCACTCTAAATCAAGGACTGAGTTTGGTACATAAAGAATGAAGGAGGTCTGGAATCCCAACTTTAGCCAGTGGGTTGATTAAAAGATGAACATGTGGAAGAATTAGTAAGAAAGGTGAACAAACAACTTTGGGAAACAGGCTTATAGTGGTTTGTAGGGGAAAAACTCTGAACACAGGATCCTCCTGGTTCAGGGCTTCAAGAAACTGAAAGAAGACTTGACTGGATCCTCCAATTCCAAGTCACTTAGTGATGGGGAAATCACAAGAACCAATTAGAGGCTCCGTAACTATTACAATGATCCATTACAACATCATCCTGTAATAGCTACAGTTCAACTGTATCCTCCAATTCTGAGCTACTCTAACACAGTATAAACAAAGACATGGAAAAAACTGGCATTCATAAGGCAAGAAGTCTCAAAAGTTCATACATAACCAGAACAACGCTGCATTAAAACTTTACAACCGGGAGCTCTGCTCAACCATCGATGCCTAGAAAAATGGTAGAAATGCCTACATATACTTGAAACAAAGCCCTAGAAGCCAATCTCGAGACATCGCATTGAAGGCATTAGGTCTGCATGTTTACTATGCCCGCAGTCTCTAGATAGTCATGAACTTCAATCAGACGCAACCGCGCTCCCTGAGGACCTGTGAAGGAAATGACAAGCCTATAGTCATTTGGGACTTTCCATTTATGGTCGAAACGATGGCCAACCACCATCAACTGCTACAATAACTGTTTCATTGGGATCGGGAAAGGTCTCAGTTGACTCTGTACCTACAGGACATGGAGGCTTTCTTATTTGTCATTTGGATCCGCTTGGAGAAATCATGGTAAGACTAGCAGGTGGACGTGGAGGCCATCGTGATGACTAGAGGACTTGACACGAAGTGGTGAACTGACGGTGGCTAGGCCAGGGTAGTTTGACACGCTTGGTGTGGAGATGGGATGAGGAGAGACCATGCAGATGGATGATAGGGAAAACACAAGTGAAAGAATTCGTGGGCTTCCACGTGTACGCGCCAGGTGGAAGGGACACAGGGGTCTGGAAGAAAATGCGGTTGGCACGACATGGGGATAGGACGTGGCGGAAAGGGATAGGTAATGGAGGTATGTGATGAGGCTTTGGGATTTTGGGGATTCGAGATTCTTGAGTTCGATATGCACGAACTCCTTTCCTCCGGGATCTCCGATATTTCGATATGCGATGAGCTCCTTCTCCTAGGAGCTAGCCCCTACTGGCTAAAACATGATTCATATGACCTGTCCCCGCGTGACCGTAGCCAAACCCCCATCGGAGTTTCGACGTTCACGATGTCAAGGAGCGTGCATCCTTCGGACTCGCGATAGCCTACCACCTATACTCCACTTACTCTTGCGGTCCCACACGCTAATTCGACGATCGCCAAGGCATCGCTTCTCATGACCTCGCAACTCTGCACGCAAATATTTGCAGCTCTGACTCACGAATCTCCGAGTTCGCGATATGTCGATGCCACTTAGCGTTGTCTCCATACAAGGATTGACCTTTTGACACCTGTCCCCCACTATAGTCCTTATCCACGTCGGGAAAACGCGTATCAGGATATCGCGATTCCTGTTGCCATGTGCGCGGGACTTTCAGTTCCCCGATCCCTGATTCTGCGGGATCTCTCGCCACGTGTCTCTGCTGACGGACGGCTCTGATATTCTCGGCACTTCTGTGGGCCCGAGTTCCCGGACTCTCTCGACACTTCACGTCTCACGAAATAACGGAGCTGCTCTTTACGTGTTGGAGTCGCAACGGGCAAAACACCGAGATGGATAGCCCTTGCGACATGCGCCACTGGATCAGACGACCTATATTCAGCCTCCAAATAGAAGAGACTTCTTTGCTGCTAAATGTCAGGTAAATTGGCAACTCCGAGATCCCGATAACCGTTGATCTGCTTCGTGGACGGATCTTGGCTGCCGATGGCAAAACTTCGCCCGCTCGCTTGATTTGCTACTTGGAAAAACAAGAATTCTCCCGAGCTGCGCTTGAGAATTTTGTGCAACTTGCAGACCCGAATGCTTCTCGAACCCATGACAAGTATTATCGCTAACACCTTCGTCAACGTACTCCTTGTGGATGTTTCACTGCACTCTTTGTAGGAATCTCTCACTCAGGAAGAGAAACAATTGAAACTCATTTCCTCTTTCTCTCAGACTTCAAACATCCAACTTGAAAACATACATTCACATACATAAAAACAAATGCACGACAGAGAGAATAAAACAATCATAAGAAGATCAATTAGCATGTATACATAGAAAGCATCATAACACCATGAGTCTGAATCAAAGCTTCATATATTAATTCAGAACTTCTGTACATGAGTTCTTCTTCTCAATTCTCTGCTACAACTCTCTTCTCCTCTATGCTAATGTGCCTCTATTGATCTAATTCTGATTGATACAATGATACAAAGATGAGGGTGTCTATAGTTGTTTTCCCTCCTGTTCCTAAAACTGTCTAATCTGGAATTTAAATCTACCTACTTTCATTAACTATGCACAAATTCCTTAACCTTTTACAGATGAGAGCAATTGCTCATGATCTATTCACAATATGCAAGTACGCTTCCCTTTAACTATTACATTAATGCTTCAAAAACATTTCCAAAACATGTAAAATGTGTGTTTCATTTTCCAGCTGTCTTCTACCTTCATGCTCGCTTGGCTGGCTGCTTGCGATGCTCTTGCATCATACTCCCTTGCTTGAAAATTTTCATGAACTCCTATTCATGAGCTCTTGCACAGTCTGTCCATTCTTCTGAATTTCTGCTTCATCTTCCCAGATGGCATCTTCAACTGGATGTCCCTTCCATTTGACCAAGTATTCAAAATATTCTTTCCTCTTGGTCTTCTTGCTGATTCTCTTGTCAAGTATACTTTCCATCTGTGGCTTTTCAACTACAGGCATTTGTTTTGTCCACTGAACCTTTGTCTGTCCACTGTCTGCTCCTCCTTCTTCAGCTCTATAAGGGTACAAATTTGAGATGTTGAATATAGGTGAAATTCTGATCCCATCGGGTAATTCGATCTCATATGCGTTTGCCCCAAATTTCTTCATGACTCTGCATGGTCTGATTCATTTTTAGTTTGTTATATGTTCCCCTTGGGAACCTCTGCTTCCTCAGAGGTGCAAGAATCAGATCACCAACTTCAAACTGAAGTTCTCGCCTGTGTTGATCTGCCCTGTTCTTGTATTCCTGGTTTGAATTCTGCAATCGCTCCTTGATTTGGCTGTGAAGCTCCTTCATTGCTTCTGCAAAGTCTTCTGCACTAGCACTTATGAATTCAACTTGTTCCACATCCTTCAATTTAGAAAATCCCCTTGGCTGCATTCCATATACAATTTGGAATCGGCTCTGTACTGTGCTTTTGTTGATCGAATCATTATAAGCAAATTCCACCTGTGGCAGAATGTGATCCCATTGACTGTGGTGTTCAATCACTAGGCTCCTCAGTAAATCTCACAAGCTCCTGTTCACAACTTCTGTTTGCCCATCCATCTGAGGATGATAAGCTGAGCTAAATGAAAAATTTATCCCTAGCTTCTTCCATAAAGTCCTCTAGAAATGTCATATGAACTTGGTGTCTCGATCTGAAACTATACATCTTGGTAAGACGTGAAGTCTGACGACTTCTTTGAAAAACATGTTTGCAATATGAGTTGCATCGCTGGTTTTTTGACATGGTATAAAATGTGCCATATTTGAAAATCTGTCTACCACCACAAAGATTGAATCAAATCCTTTTTGCGTTCTTGACAACCCCAATATAAAATCCATGCTCACTGCATCCCACGACCTCTCAGGTATGGGTAATGGTTGGTATAACCCTGTGTTCTGCCTTTTTCCTTTTGTGTGTTGACAAATTCTACATCTTTCCAAAAATCTTTTGACATCTATCCTCATCCTTGGCCAAAAATATAAGCCATTTAATTTCGAGAATATTTTGTCATGACCGAAGTGTCTGGCCAATCCTCCAGTATGTTTTTCTTTCAGCAGATTCTCCCTTATGGAGCATTTTGGAATACATAATTGATTGACTCTGAATAATAATCCATCCTGGATCATATATTTGGTCCACTAGCTTCTGTCCCTGAGAATTGGGTTCTCAGATGCCTCACATGCCTCTTTGAAATCTAGATCATCTTTGTACATCTCTTTGAGGTTATCAAAACCCAATGTTTTGACTCTAAACTCCTACATAAGCAAAAATTTCCTGCTCAAAGCATCAACAACTTTGTTAGCAGTCCTAGAAATATGTTTAATTACAAAATTAAAATTCTGCATGTATTCAACCCATTTAGCATGCTTTTGGTTCAACTTGTCCTGTTGAGTCACAAATTGTAAAGCATGATTATCGCTGTACAAAAAAAAACTCTTTAAGAACCAAATAATGCCTCCATTTCTTCAGTGCTTGTATGATGGCCTAGAATTCTTTGTCATATTTTTAGTATTTAATCTTCGCTTCATTCAATTTCTCACTAAAGTATGCAATCGGTCTGTCGTCTTGGATCAAGACCGCTCCTATTGCAAACCCACTCGTGTCACACTTGACCTGAAATGTCTTTCTGAAATCTGGCAACACCAGAATTGGCTGTTCAGTAATCTTTTTCTTCAGCAAGTTGAAACTTTTTTCTACTTCCTCTGTCCAATGAAAATATTTGTGTCTTTTTTTCACCGTGTCCATCATTGGTGCGCTAATCCCACTGAAATTTCTGATAAATTTCCTGTAGAAACTAGCCAATCCATGAAAGATTCTAACTTCAAATATACTCTTCGGTGATGGCCAATTCTTAATTACCTCCACTTTATATGGATCCATTTTTAGCTTATGTGCAGAGATAACAAACCCCAAATAAATGAGTTATGTCCTCATAAATGTTGATTTCTTCATATTTATCAGCAACTTCTCTTGCTGTAATCTCCTCATCACTGTAGCTAAATGCTTCAAGTGTTCTGTTTCTGTCTTGCTGAAAATTAATATATCGTCAAGATATATGATGACAAATTTTCCTATGAAATCCTTCAGGACTTCATTCATCAATCTCATGAAAGTACTGGGTGCATTTGTTAAACCAAATGGCATAACAAGCCATTCATACAACCCTTCATTTGTCTTGAAGGTTGTCTTCCATTCGTCACCTTTTCTCATACTAATTTGATGATATACGCTTTTCAAATCAATCTTTGAAAAAAATCTTGCTCCACTCAAGCAATCCATCAAATCATCCATCATTGGTAATGGAAATCTATATCTGATGGTAATCTTGTTTATTTTCCTTGAGTCTATACACATCCTCCAGCCTCCATCTTTCTTTGGGCTGAGCATTGTTGGAACAACGCATGGGCTCAAGCTTTCTTGAACCAATCCTTTGTCCATTAAATCCTGGACATGTATCTTGACTTCTTCATTCTCCTGTAGCGTCAATCTATACGCTGCTTTGTTTGGTAAACTAGCTCCAGTTATAAGATCAATATGATGGCTTATACTTCTGATAGGTGGCAACGAACGAGGTAGTTCGTCCACTACTATATCAACAAACTCTTCCAGCAACTTCTGGATTTCTTCTAGTAAATCATCCACTCTTGTACTCGTTGAAACAATTCTAGGCTTCCTGACCACAATGAATTATGTATCTTCCTTCTTCTTAACCTCCTTAAGAAGTTCCTTCCCACTCATAAAAAGTATAGTGTCACTCACTTCTGGTTTCGATTCTTTATCCTTAATCGGCAACAACATGTGAGTTCTCCCATTCTTCTCCAGGGTGTATGTGTTCTTTCTCCCATCATGAACTACATTTCTGTCATATTGCCATGGTATACCCAACAATAGATGGAAAACATCCATGGGAATGACATCACATAATATTTCATCCTTATATCCTCCTATTTTAAATTCAACTAGACATTGTTTAGTGACATTTACCTGATGTCCTTTTTGTAGCCACGAAACTCTGTATGGGCTTGGATGTTCAATAGTCTCCAACTCCAGCTTTTCTACCATCTCTGTAGAAACGAGATTGTCTGTGCTACCACTGTCCACGATGACTTTGCATACCATGTCTTTGGTCTTGCAAGCAGTTCGAAAAAGTCTGTTCCTTTGGGCTGGGTTCTCTGCCTCCTTCTCTGGCGTTAAGAGAACTTTTCTCATCATCAACATTCTTCCGCCCTCAGCATCTTCTACCTCAACATTCCGTCCTTGAGCTTCGGCAATGTGAGTTTCACCTCCTTCTTTCTTTTTATCTGGACATTCATAGGATTTATGTCCATTTTTTCCACAGGTAAAGCATTTTATTTCTCCACCTCTGCCTCTTCCTCTTCTGTTGGAAATATGGCTACAGCAAAGATGACGCAGATGATCAAGGTTGTCATTGATGGAAATCGATTGTTTATGAAGAACAGATGCTGAAACACGCTGCAACACAAATGAAACACAGATGCTGCAACACAAATGCGAACTGCTGCAACACAAATGCAAACACAGACGCTGAAACACAGTGCTGAAACAGAAGCTAACGCAGAAGGTTAAGGTAGAACACAGACGCTGAAACACAGAGCTGGAACACAGAAGCTAACACAGAAGGTTAAGGTAGAACATAGAAGTGAAGCAGTCAAGGTTGACAACACACACAAGAGATACTGGAACATAGAAGCTAAAGATGCTGAAACACAAATGCTGAATCACAGATGCTGAAACGTAGATGCTGGAACACGAATGACACAGATGCTGGAACACGACTGCTGGAACACGACTACTGGAACACGAATGCTGGAACACGACTGCTGAAACGGAGATGCTGAAACACAAATGCTGAATCACAGATGCTGAAACGTAGATGCTGAAACACAAATGCTGAATCACAGATGCTAAAA